>CAHIKZ030005568.1:1140000-1350000 GCA_903632075.3 Acanthosepion pharaonis
CACTGAAGTTTTTGGTTAGTTGACGCGTCTGAGCGCGTTGGGCCCTCCTGACAGCATGTTGCAGATCCTCATGATATTGACGTTTGGACTTGGTTCTTCTTGTGTGTTCCTACACCAGGAATGCCGATTTTCAGCAACGGTTTCCCATGTCTCAGGTTCGATTTTAGCATGTGTCAAGGATATTTTCATCGGATCCCGCGTCGTCTTGGGATTTCTCGTAGCCTCTTGCCGCTGGAAACTTCTTCAAACAGCGTTTAATAAGTCAGTACTAATATGGCATTGTCCAATACATTAATGTTCACATCTATATTTATTTTACCAAATTGCTATATTTATCGTTCTTGCCCGGAAGATGATTTCCCTAGTATGACGCGATCGATATTAACTAAGCACTTCAATAAGGATACTTTTTTTTACATTCTGTTAAATATGGTAAATACATATAATCATTTGACAGTAAGTCGATGCACATTTTATTTTTAGAGCGGAGATAAGACTTGCAGGCCAATCTTATCAGTAGAGAGTATGATCCTCATGATGTGCCAGCTTATCCATTAAAGAGTTAAGACAGACCTCTAAAGATATCTTCTGCAATCTGATATCAATATTTTGGCAGGAGTTCTTTCACCATGTCATTTTAACATATAAAATATTAGAGCACTGTAGTGTTTTGTGGTAAAGGCATCGAAGTGCTGTGTCCCGTTATTGCGCTGAAAATGCAAGTCATATTTATTTGACCTTCCTTCCAAGCGTGGACGTGACACAATGTCGTTTTAACGTGGGGAGTGTCATACGGATATTTGTGCAAATAGGCCAAGGATAATTCTTTTTTTTTCTTTTTGTAAGCTCCAGCGACCAAATGTCTTTAGTGCAATAAGGAATATGTTGCCGCAAGGTTGGAATATTCGGGACTGAGAAACTTCTCTATCCAAAATGAGGAGAAACATAGTTGTAATTACAGCACAGGAGGAAATAGCCATGCCTCAATAAATCCTCACTGGCAATGGTTAACTCCTGTGCCAGTTAAGTATGGGTATTTTTCAAAACCGAATGTGAGTAAATTGTGGAAGTAAATTTTTTAGTGGTTTTAACGACAATACCATGGAAAAAATATCCAAGCCCCTCTGCAGTTCCGATTTTAGAGTCATCTCAGGCGCCCGGCAATAAACCAAGCCCTCTCTCGAAGGAAAATTAATGAATGGGGGAAGCTCCGCTGGGGCTTGGCCTTACTATTTTTGACACATTCCAGGCGTGTTTCAGGTAAGTATGCCAATCCTATGATAGAAAACATCTGAAGATATATATCAGGACTTCACAGTTATCAACATTTGTGATATGCGACCAGTTAACGTACACAGGAAATAAAAGACAGAATTTTATCCAGCAGTGCGATGTCAAAACATCAGATTGCGTTTCTTCTCACACAGTTTAACATAGGAATGTTCACGAATTCGCCGGAAAAGAGCATAGCATGACGAAAAATACGCCAACCTTGATAAAAAAAAATTAATTCAAAATGTTTATGTTATTATTAAAAGGTACGGCCAAAGTATTTTAATTATGGTGTTGATTTTTTAATCTTTTTATCATGTTCGAAATTTTGGTTAAAATGGATTTTCTTGCGTCAACAAAATGTACTATGATAAAATTTAGCGCCTAAATGCGGTAAAACACATTGGTTTTGAAATTCATTAAAAATTCAAGTAATTATCTGATTTAATGTAATTCTGAGGACTTATTTTTAAATGATTGAAATATTTTAAAAATCTTTTGTTTTTAGAAAATATTAGGAGAAATATAAATATAGATATACATCTGTTCCCCCATCTTAATTAATTAATGAAATTGTAAGAAATTAAATTTTGCTAAGCTTCATATTTATATTAATTCAAAGCAGGACTCCTTGGAGAATGTAAATCATCATTTTTCTTAAACTGCTATTATGTGCAGAGGATCTGCTCTGAATCATAAAACAAAAAATGCTATCAAACTAAGACATATTTAATTTGAAAAAAAGCTTTTAAATGGTTCATGTTTATATATGTTTTTCTTTTTTTTTTAATTTAAATGCTGTTATATGGAAAATATTTTCATATGAAAAACATTTTTTCGATGAATAACGAATTTTTGCAAATTTTTGTCATTTTTTAAAAAAATATTCAGTTTTAAATCATTTAAATTTCTATACGATTTTAATACACTGTATTTTTTCAACGGGTAGGTGATAATGTTATTAAGTAAAATTATAATTACTAATCATTAATTGAAACGTTTAGTACAAGTAATTACACACCAATATTTTTAATAGAATTTTGAATATATTTTGTATCTATAAACGTGTCGATAAAAGGACATTATCAGAAGATAAGAGGGATACTTATAGTTAATTTACAGACAAAAAAATTATTAACTTAATACAACATGAGATTACGAAGAATATTTTCTTAATTTTTTAAGATTACCGAAAATTATATATATATATATATATATATATATATATATATATATATATATAGTCTCTTACGTTAAATCTAAATACCAATCTTTCATCAAGTTTTCAAACCTACAAGCGCCCTAAATGCACATGCTACTGTCGGCGAGAAAATATTTTTTTCGATATTTAAACATAAATAAATAAGAGTCGTTTCTTATCAGATTAATAATGCCTTACATCTGCCAATCATCTTCAAATAAATTTTCAGAAAGTTATATTTTATTTTAGGAGAATTTTGTTAATAGAGTCGCTTACATTGCGATGAAAAACAAATAAAAAAATAACGATTATCAGCTATTTTAGCAAAAGAAACACTAAACATTTTTTCAGTCAATTTAAATTAGTTTAAAATTTGTTTTTGAAAATGTAACAAAGTATTTTGCTTATTGCAAATATCAAATGTATTCTATTAACTAGAAATAAAATTTTAAACCTTAGGCATCGCATTTTTTTTTTTTTGGCGGCACCTAGAACTTGCTGTTGTCTCTTTCCGGGGTTATGTGTGTAGTATAGCCAGTATCGGGGCAGAAATTATGATATGTGAACCTAGTTTGTATTTGTTGCTAATCTAGTCCGTTATCATTTTTTTTTTAAGCATTGTGCCCCAAGCAAGGCGTGAAGCCATTAGGATTCAGGGGGTTTGGAGTGAGAGCACATAAGAGTGATAAGAGAAAGGAAGAGGATAAGGATAGTGGGTAGATCAAGGTAATTGGAGATGTCGATTGACATTACATTTGAATAGTTGGAGATTATAGCTTTCAGGGAAACAGTAATTGGGGAGGGTGTTCCACTGGCGAGAGGTGCGAGGTATGAAGCTATTGGAGTAGAAGAGACGGCTACATGTAAAGGTTTCTACGGTGTAAGGGTGAGAGCGGGATGCCAGCCTCGTAGGGCGCTTGAATTCATGGAGTCTGGGAACCAGAGAGAGCAGCTCATCAGAGCAGTTACCATGGAAGTATTTGTAGAAAAAGACAGAGAGAGGCTACGGCGCGTCTGTGAGAGTGACTGCAAAGCAAGACGCTAGATCAGGGCCAATTAGATTACATATCCTTCTCTAGATCTTGTCAAGAACTCCGAGGTAAGCAGAAGGTGCTCCAGCCCATATATGGCAGCAATACCCATGCAAGGGCGATCGTTCGAATATCAATGGACAAAGTACTATTCAATCAATTACCCGCCAACTATTGGTCAAATTGCAGGGCTGACTGGGCACTTAATTATTGGTAGGGTATCAAGTCAATGCGAATGATAACGCTGATAAAAATCCAAGCAAAAAAAAAAAAGAGATGATTTTCATTTGGCTATCATACCCTATCTTCCCAAGTGATGCCACGGCAACAGTTCATGTGTTGCTCCTACGACAGTAACTGGTGACAGATTTCGTCACCGTGATCATTTTCCTTCGATAGCCATGTGTATGTAGACCATGTTAATGAGAAATTAATTACCATCCACAAGGCTACATTTTCCACTTGATAGAAGGATCACTACCCGGATATGACCCCTTGTATTTGGTAACCTAAGTTCTGGATAGCGCCAAGTCAGACATGTATGACGTATAGTAAAAATCTTTGGAGTAATGGGTAGCGGCTCGACATGAGGAATCGGAGAGCTGAGTTCGAATTCCATTCGAATGCATTACATTTACTTGCCGGCTAAGACCTAATAATGGTGAAAAAGAAGAATAACAATCATAGCCTTTTTTATTTAATTTAAGAGGATTATTGTTATGGTCCGGTTCCTTGAACCACGGTGATAGTCCAAGGTAGAACCAATAAAGAAGAACTCGAACACGTATATGGAATAACACAGATATATTTCAAACAGGAATATATACAGAGAAGTAGAAAGTGTTAGTACGAACAATTAGATTTTAGTAGTAGTTGTCTGAACACGACCCTGTTACGGAATGCCTCTGAATCGACTGACTGACTCGCTCTCTCTGATTCAACTGACTGACTCCTGACAGACTTCACTCCAGACTTCAGACTGAACGGTATTTAGTCACCACCCAACGAGTGCATCATGTGGCACAAGGCCTGTTTAACGTGGGATCTCCGAGCCCGTGGGCTCGGCGAAAAATATGCCCTTTGAACTCGTATAAACCCGTATTACCTCCCCGAAAGAGACTCCGCCTATCGGCGTAGCCTCTTTCGGGTTCCTCCCCGCCCGAAGGCAGAGAGTTCAACCGATGAGCCGGTCAGCCGGTCGCCCGTATTAAGACTGAACTCTCCGCTTCCTCTTGAGGCGCAGTATTTATTACGTATGGCATAGTCCATTATATTATGAGGGGTAAGGTCCCATAACATCCACCTTCCGAAAATTTCGCGTAGAAGGGGTTTTTTAATACCTTTTTTTTATCTATTTCCAAAGGTTCAGTAAATTTTCTTTTTCTTGATGATTTTCTTGGTTCTGGCATTATTTGCGGTCTTGTTATATCGAATGTGTCGAAAATCGTGTCCAATACCTCTTCTTGAGGTGGACCGTTAGCATCCTGTAACGGTCTCTTCCTTATTTGGTTTACGTGTCTTCTGTGTGAAAATTTTTTCCTTGAACTCTGTACATCATATTGGCAATTCTTTTCTCAATTATCCCTTGATCCCAGCAAGAGGTATTATATTTGTATATCTTAAAAAAACTTTCCCCTGGGAGGATTTTTCTTTTTGGTGTGTAGGACTGTGTTACTTGTTTTGTTTTACTTGGTAGTAATTTATCGAACGCTGATCTGATTTTCCTAGCAAACATGATATCTGCTGGTGATAATGTTTATGATGTCGCATTATTTGGCGTTATTCTATATACATGTAGAAATTGCTGTAATGGTTTCTCCGTAGGCACATCGTACGCTTTTCGTAATGCTCTTTTGAGAGTATCCACGAATCTCTCCGCTTGTCCATTTGATCTTGGATGATAAGGCGAAGATTTTATATGTTTTAATTGATAAATTTCGCAAAACCCTTGGAAATCTGCTGACGTGAATTGCGTTCCGTTATCTGTAACTAAACATTCCACTACGCCAAACCGAGCGAATAGCTCGTGGAGGAAATTTATGGTCGTTTCTGTAGTAGGATTTTTGCACCGAAACACATCCGGCCATTTACTGTAGCTATCAACTATGAGTAAATAGTAGAACCCGTCAATTGGTCCTGCATAATCTGCGTGTATTCTTGACCATGGACGATCAGTTTCAGTCCAAGGCTTATGTATGATTGGCGGTGCTTTATCTGCTAAATTACAACCCTTGCACATTTCCACCATTTGAGAAATATCCTGGTCCATATTCTTCCAATATACATAGCTTCGCATTAGCGACTTCATTCTATTTTTACCCGGGTGTCTTCTGTGGAAATCCTTTAGTATCCGTTTTTTAAAATTCTGGGTATTACAAACCTTTCGTTGTAAAGTAGCACATTATCGCATAGAGAAAAGCTGTCCGAAATTTTCTCATTTTTTTCTGCTAATTTTGTTTTTGTTTCATTAATAAATTCGCCATTTTTGGCTTCATTTTTTATGTCTTGCAATGTGACTGGGAGGTTTCTGACTACAACATAGTACTGTTCATATGTCTCCTTCATTTCTAAGGGCTGCGATTACCGTATCTTCCAATGGCTCTGTCTTTGTTGGTATAAGTCTCGACAGACCATCCGCGTGCCAGATTCTTTTCGTTGGTAAATATTCCAATCTGAAATTAGAGTTCAGAAGAATCGTTCCCCATCTAAGTAGTCTATTTGCCGTGTACACCGCCATACCTTTTTTTAACCAAATGTTTTTATTAACGGTTTGTGATCCGTCTGCAGATTAAAGTGTCTACCATAGACGTATCTATGGAATCTTGTTACTGCGAAGATAATTGCTAGAGCTTCCTTCTCAATTTATGAATATTTTTTTCTCCGCTGGTAGTAGGGTTCGAGAAGAATGTGCGATAAGCTTTATTGTCCTATCTGGCATTTTATGTAATATACACGCTCCGACACCGTAGGCGCTCGCATCACTTGCTACAATATTCTCTAGTTTAGGATCATAGTGTGCCAAAAATAAATCCGATGTTAATGTCTTGATTATTTTTTCAAATGTTTCCTGGCATTGATCTCTCCACTGCCAAACTTTTTCTTTCTTTAGCAGTTCGTTCAATGGTGCGCGAAGTTTATGCATTTGAGGTATGAATTCCTGGTAGTAATTCACTAATCCAAGAAAACTTTGTAGTCCTGTTATGTTCTTAGGAACTGGCATCTTTTTTATTGCTGTAGACCTTTCAGGGTCTGGACGTCTACCTTCTTGGTCGATTATATGGCCAAGATATTTAATTTTCTTCATGAAAAAATGATACTTATTTTCTTTCACTTTGAATCCGTTGCTTTGAATTCTCTTAAACACTTCTTGTACATGTTGCTTTCGCTATTAATCAATATGTCATCCAGATATGCTATTGTGTATTCTAGTCCTGCCAGCATCATATCCATTGTCTGCTGGAAAATAGCTGGCGCTACTTTAATTCCAAATGGTAGTCTTTGGTATCTGTAAAATCCCTTGTGTGTGTTTATGCATAGTAGTTTTGAACTTTCTTCATTGACTGGAATTTGCAGGTAGGCCTCACTTAGATCAATTTTTGAAAAGTATTTTCCGCCATTTAATTTAGTGAATACTTCTTCAGGACTAGGTAGCGGATAGTTGTAGTCCTTTATTGCTGCGTTCAAATCTGTAGAAAAATCAGCACAAACTCAAATTTTTCCTGATTTCTTCTTAACGTGGACCGTCGGTGCGGCCCATTTGCTGTACTCTACTTTTTTCAATATGCCCGTATTTTTGAGTCTAGATATTTCTTGGTCAATCTTTTCTATTGACGCAAACGGCACACTGATTTTTTTCTTGAAAATAGGTTGAACGATATCCTTTTTTTTGATATTAGCTAACATTTTCTTGCATCTTCCGAGACCTGCCGAAAATACTTCTGGGAAACTCGTTTTTAGTTTTCCTATTAATTTGTCTGCCTCGGTTGATAAGCTTTTTACATTCTGGCAGTAGGTGCTAATAGGTAGATCCCACAATTCGAATTTTTGCATCCAGTCAGTCCCGAATAGGTTTTCGGTATTTCTTAAGATGTACATTTTTAGTTTTTTCGTCATTCCGTTAAATGTTTTGTTTGTGATTATTTCACACTCGAATTTTATCTTTTTTCCCCTAACTGATCTCGCAATTTTATCCGTTTTTAACATGACAGGTTTGTTCAGTTTTCTCCTTGTTTGTAGATTTATGATAGTTAAATCTGAGCCAGAATCCTGCTGTAACCTAACTTTTCTGTTTTGCATTTCACCTTGTACATATTTTCTTATATTAGTCTCATCTGTTTGGTCGGTCCTCGTAATTCTTATTCTGCTTTCTTTTCTATACCAACAGTGAGAACTTTTGTGGCCAATTTTTTTACATGATAGACAAGTTTTAACACTATATGTACAGTCTTTAACCCAATGCCAAGACCCACAACGATAGCATGGTAGTTTCTTTTTATGTTGATTATAATTAGAAAATGTTGTTTTACCTGTTCTTGAGGCGGGAAAATCAGTTCGGTTTGTTTGTGAGGAGGGAAAAATTGTTTGACTTCATACTTTGCGAATGTATGCAATGCCAGCTTGTTCTATATCTTTAGAGTCTTTTTTTACGCTGACGCATCTCTGGCAGTCTTTGACTAGTTTTTGAAGTGTCAGATCTTGTTCATTTTCCAATTTATTAAGTATTCTACGTCTCATTTCAGCGTCTTTGGCTGAAACCAGACCTTGGACGTAAATTAAGCATTTGAAGTTGTCAGCGCTGAGTTCCGATAATTTGAAGTCGTCACAATATTTATTAACAATGGATGCGAAAGTTACGTAATCTTCGCTATCCTTTTTTGTAAGGTTCATGCATTTCCATCTTTTATGAAATAGTGAAGTATTATGGCTGAAAAGTTCCGTTAGCAATTTTATAGATTCTCTGAACGTTAACTCGCTTGTTTTTCTAGGAAGGATATAATCAACGAATTTGGTATATTCGCCTGTGCCTAATTTTCTTAATAAAAGGCGTACTTTACGTGCGTCTGATTAATCTTTGCAGTCAAAGTCATATAGATCTTCATACCTTCGGAAGTAATTTGCAAAAGTTTTATCTTCGTCGGGTACGCACTTGAAATCTTTCATATTACTCGAAATAGCGTCTTGAGAGAGAACTGATTCGTTCTCGGGTTTTTGCTCCTTATTTGCCATTGCACGTATCAATAATTCTTGCATTTCCAGATGTCTTTGTTTGTACCTTTGTCGTTGTTCGAACTGGATTTTGATAAGTTCCATAATGGTTGACTTAAAATCTTCCATGTTAACGTATTTTTTTTTGTGTAAACTGATATTCTGTAGCCTGTGCTCGCAAAAAACTTTCCTTTGTTGTCAGTGAAATTTGATATCAAGAAAAGAAATTTTTGTTTTTGTTTTTTTTTCTAGAATTTAATTGTCGTCCACTCTTACGTACGACGGATAGCAAAAAAAAAAAAATATGTCCTCCGAGTAGGGAGTTTATTTTTCTTTAAGGGTTTTCCAGATCGCCACTTGTTATGTGTGACGTATAGCAAAAAAATAATCCCTCCGTGTATAGAGTTCGTATTTCCTTTTTAGGGGTTTCTTCGACGTCACTTGTTATGTTGACGAGAGATGATTTTGTTGTTTGTTCTTCACGTGAGAGTTCGAATCTTCGTCGCCATTGCTATGCTGTGGCAAACAATTTTTTTTTCTCTTCCACCGAATGAATTCGAATCGCTCGTCGCCACTGTTATTTTCAGGTTCCTTTTACTACTGTGATAGTCCGAGGTAGAGCCAATAAAGAAGAACTCGAACACGTGTATAGAATAACACAGATATATTACAAACAGGAATATATACAGAGAAGTAGAAAGTGATAGTACGAACAATCGGTTTTAGTAGTAGTTGTCTGAACACGACCCTGTTACGGACTGCCTCCGACTCGACTGACTGCCTCCGACTCGACTGACTGACTCGCTCTGACTGACTCCTGACGGACTTCACTCCAGACTTCAGACTGAACTATCCGCTTCCTCTTGAGGCGCAGTATTTATTACGTATGACATAGTCCATTATGTTATTATGGGTAAGGTCCCATACCAATTATGTATATGCAACAGAATACTGAGATGTTACGTGACATTTGTCTTTCTTTACAGCAGCGAATGTTGGACGATTTCTTTAAAGATGAAGAAGAGACTCGAGGAGACGGATATGTGGTTACCACAGAAGGATGCTAATGATATCATGGAACAAGCGTTTGAGGAACGATAAAGACTTAGAGAGGATTCAAACAAGGTGGAGGCTTATACTTGACATTTGGGAAAGACAGCTGAAGTTCCTGTGATACATAATGAGGAAGAATGGCGTGGAGAATCTGATACTCACGGGTCGAATAGAGGGAAAGAGAGACAAGGGAAGACAAGGAAGTGGATGACAGAACGTTGTCAGAGGGAAGAATCTGGTTGAGATCTGCAAGGGATAGAGAGAAGTGGAGAGCCATGATTGACTAATTTCTTGAAAGGACATGACACATAAAAAGAAAGAATATATATCCCAGGTCTGTTTATAACAATTATTTATTTATTTTTTCGATACGTTGTAAGCTCCGACCTTCTTCAGGTGATATACGATGGAATTATGAACTGAATACTTTATTTATTTACCCCATGGACTAAATAAATGGTTTAGTTCGAAATTCTAACGTATATCAGCTGAAGAAGGCCAGACAGTTCAACGGTTGATACGTCGTGGATATGGTGATAAAGGCGAGAACAGCAGTCTTTATTAAGGTAAATTGTCATATTAAATATTGACGCTAATTTGCAAAATAATTTGAACATTGAGTCAGGTAACAGAATGCTGAGTCTCAGGCGTGATATATCCAATTTACGAAGGATAATCCGCACATTGTCTCGAAAGGATTATCGGTGCGCTTAATTATTCACATTTTAAGATAACTGTGTTAAGGTAAATTTTAAGCTGTATCACCCCGAACACCTTATGTGGACCCCACTTATGAGGTCACTGTTATGCTGCATTCGTATTCTTGATATCAGTTTCTACTCTCATTCAAATGACGAGACAATAAACGTAACTTGCATTGCTTCTGATCACGTACATTTTTCATAGTTTAAATCAAAGCAAATTTTGTACGAATTATAGATTAATATACAATTTAAAAATATTCGTAATATGCAACGTAAGAGAAAGTTTTCAAGATATTACAAACTTGAGAACTTCTGGTAAAAAAGGAAGTATTGTATTGGACACATAATTTTAGCATTTTATTTGTCACTAATTAATAAAATATGATAATAAACAAACTTTGAGCTTTAGGTATTATCTCTATTTTAAACGGATTGTTATTGTTCTAATTCTAATGTGTGCTGCCTCTTTGTGAGTGAAAATGTTCTGGAGGATGACCAGTAAAAAATTGGGCAATTTATTATCAGTGTTTGAACTTTCAGTTATAATTGACCTTGAATATATTTAGTGAATATTCATGACCTTGACAAATTATTCGACTCTCGCGTAATTACTTAAATCTGATTGGTTATTTTATGTTTGATTAATTGCTGCGCGATCTTGAGTTTCGTCTTTAAAGGTTATTTGCAGACAACCTTCGACTTTCGTTCTGCCCTTCTCGTATTGCGAAACAACTCACTGATTTTGAGCGGCAAGATATCGTACTTTTCAAAGAAGAACATCCGACGTAGTGATTGACAAATTAGGCCTAAATTCTTCTTGAATTTTTCAGTCACATTAGTCGTCGGGAGTTTTCAACGGTTGTCTCACGTCTTCGTAAAGATATTTTTTTAAAACAATTCGCCTCAAGTATGACAGGAGTGCTACCAACACGCAAGGCGTTATAGAGAGTGAGAGTAAGAGAAAAGAGGAGTGTTTGGGAAAAGGATGAAAAGACGGACAGGGATCAACTTCAAGGCATCAGAAGATGTCGATTGAAAATACATTTGAATATTTGAAGATTGTAGCTATCAGAGTAGCAATTAATAGGAAGGGACTTCAACTGACGGGAAGTGCGAGATAAGAAGCTGTTGAAATAGAAAAGATGGTTACATTTTACCGTTTCGACGTAAGTGTAAGTCCGATTTACCAACCTAGTAGCACGCATAAATACTTTCAATTTTGCCATGAAAGTATTTGTAGAAAAGGCAGAAGGAAGCCAGAGCACGTCTGTGAGATAACGACTGCAGACTGGATGCCAGAACAGGATCGACTACGTTGCATATCCGTCAGTGGATTTTGTCTAGGACCTCGACATGAACAGAACGCTTTTTTACTGGGAACTCTGTAGTTTCAATAGATGTACAACAATATGAAATGATTAATTTGGCAAAAGATTCTGAATGTTATCAATATTTGATATGTTAATACACATTTCAAATTCAACCTGCCGTCGAGTGATTACTTGCAGAGCTACAGCCGTGGTGTACGAAGAAGGTTTAATCCAATGTGGCACTGGCATTATTGGAAGTTTCAGTGATGCTCACTTTAATTTGACTGTATTAAGTGAAACGCATAAATGCGGATGCCCAATCACATTTTGATGAAGAAACATACGAAATCACTTGTAAGCGGTATATATATATATATATATATATATATATATATATATATATATATATATATATATATATATATATATATATATATATATATATACACACACACACACACACATATATATATATATATATATATATATATATATATATATATATATATATATATACTTCATTAGTCATTTTTATTTAGTTACAAGGAGGCCGAGGTGGAGTAATGGATAGAGAAATCGGAGAGCCGATTACGAAATCCAGTCGAATCCATTACATTCACTTACGTGCTAATACCCTTGGGAAAGGTGTGAATCCTCTTCTCCTTCCAGTTATGGGTAAATAGCAGGACAGACTGGGTTCTATAGCATTGGATGGCAACTGGTCCAGTAGAAGCACAATTGAGAATTCAAGACCTGTGATGTGTCGTTTGTGGATACTGTGGCACGTAGTGCACCAAGTCTCTATATTTGACCCTTCGAAAAATGTAAGCGGGTCTGCACAAAACCTTCATCATTATAATCAAATCTTATGTGCTGGTGTCGGGCTTTCAATTTCCTCGGAACTGATCTGCTTGACCATTATACTTCGAATTCGACGGGAGTGTTGAGTATAGTTTATTCGAGTTCTTACGTAATAATAAAACGAGGCAATAAACTTCATTGACATCAAGATGTGTCTCCCGGTGATATATCGTATTTCCTTAATTTCCATCACAGCCAAAATATATGTAATTACAAAGTTAATTTTGACTTTGCAATTTCGGATTTTTTTTAACAATTTTTTACTTGTTTTTTTTTATTTGACAGCCCTTTGCACGACAATAAAGATTCATAATATATCATCGTTTTAGCATTTAATCTTTCGCCTCTAACTCTAAATAAGAATCGAATTAATGCATTTAAAAATTATCATCTGAAAAGGATTATATTTAGTCGAATCTTAATATGAGATCATCAGCTGCGGTAAAAAACGAAAACCAACTACGTTTTTTTATAGCTGGCTGAATGAATATAAAGTGTCTTTAACACAATATTTGCAATGTGAGTTTCAGTAATATGCATGTTAATTTTTAAGTAATGTTTAATACTATGCCGAGCCAAGCATAACGGATTTATTTTTTTTATCAGAGTTTGTCCCAATTGGAATGCGTCTCTTTTCAGTAGGTGTCCTGATTACTGCCTAGGTCTTCGTTTATCCTAACTACAAATTCATGATATTAATTCATATTATATATTAAACTACAGAACCTTTGATGATCATCATCATAATCTTATTAAGTGTGATAAAAATGTTATACATAATTCATTCTCTTTATTACAATCCCTTCCACAGTTATTGAACGGGTTACTGCATATTCACAAGGAAAGAATAGGGGAAAATAAAAATTATATTGACAAATGTCAACACGAAATTCGTTTCCAATTTATAGACCGGGTGTTTTTAATTCAGGTTATGGCTAGTTCGGTCTGGATAAATAACAAGGTGTTACTTGTTTCCATCTCTTCTCAGTCAGTCTAACATCTCAGGTTCTCTCTCCTACGAACCCCCTCCGTATATATGACGTGTGACTTACAATATGAACCGCCGGCATGGGGAATACGCACGGGGTAGTCTGTAGCCCCCTAAGAGCAAACCAGAACTTTCTACATCAATCTCAAGCATGAAAATTATAGGCTAGAAACCAAACATAAAAAATTTCCTTTTGATTCTTGACACTTGACTTCATAGACGTCTTCTTGCTTAGTTGTTCTCTTGTTCTTTATCCGTCAAGTTTTTGAAACCCACATTCACTGGTCATAACACAGAAACACTTGAGATCAGGATAGAATAGCATCTTCCCATTCTAATTAGGTATTCCGAAAATTGTGTGACAAATAGAGCCATTTCATCGCGTTGAAACTGTCGTGTAAGCCTTGCGCCATACTTGGTCATGTTGACAAAAAAAACAAAAAAAAACAGACAATTTGAAAAACACTTAACCAAACCTATGTTTGAAATCAGAGTTTGATGTTTCTAATTAGCATGCATGTGGTAAAATCTCGCTGACACTAAATATCTTACATAATCTTATTAAAATCTGCGGATTACTTTAAAAAAATGTTCCTGAAAATTTCGGTTGGGGATTTTGAAAAGAAATACTTGAGTTGCGTTCTGATCAAAGTTAATTCGATTAACTCCACGGTAAGTCACTTAAATGCCTCTGCCGACTTGTGTTAAACATTTTCAAATCGAATTCCACCTGCGTCTAATTTCAATTAAATCTCCTGGGTTACTTTAACACCGGCATGTAAGAGCGTATATGAGTATTCATTTGTGACTCTGGGTACAGATTTGTGTGTGAATCTGTTAGTTTTGGTGTGGAGCTGTTAATTCGTCTACCTGCCTCTTTTTATATATATATATATATATATATATATATATATATATATATATATATAGATAGATAGATAGATAGATAGATAGATAGGTCGGTTTGTATGTATGTGTATTTATATATATATATATGTGTGTATATATATATATATATATATATATATATATATATATATATATATATATCTATATATGTGTGTGTGTGCGTATATATATATATATATATATGTGTGTGTGTGTGTGCATGTGATTACATTTGATGGCATATATCTGTGGGGAGATAATTCCTTTGTTCTGACATAAATTGTTAGTGACTTTTGATTCTTTGTATATGTTGCTATATTTCTCGATTTAAATCTGTTTCTCTTGACAGATATATAGATAGATAGATAGATAGATAGATAGATAGATAGATAGATAGATAGATAGATAAATAGATATATAGATAGAGAGATAGGTTGGTTTGTATGTATGTGTATTTTATATATATATATATATGTGTGTGTGTGTGTGTATGTATATTATATCTATATATATATGTGTGTTTGTATGTATATATATATATATATATATATATATATATATATATATATATATATATATATATATATATATTTGTGTGTATGTGATTACATTTGATGGCATATGTGTGGGGAGAAAATATCCTTTGTTCTGACATATATTGTAAGTGACTTTTGATTCTATGTATATGTTGCTATATTTCTCGATCTAAATCTGTTTCTCTTGACGTATATGTTTCTGAGTGTTTTGTATACTTGCCAATGTTCTGTTTCTGGTTTACACATGTTTAGGTGCGTATGTTTTCTGTAATTATTTGTATATAGAATGTTTATAAATAATTTTATGTTTCTCCTCACATTCGTCGTTGCTGTTAAGCTTTAGTGTGTTTGTGCACAAGTATTCATCTCTGAGTGTACCTTTTTTATTGCAAATATGTCAGAAGGATATATGTTTAGGCATGTTCGTCTTAATTTAGCAGTGCGTAAACGGCCATATGTTTATTTATATGCATACTTTCTGTATAATTGCCACACCTGAATAACTTTCAATTTCCTCAAGATTAAATGTAAATAATGGAACAAAATTACAGTAAATAATTATATTCAAATGACAATAAATTAAAATGCAGTTATAAGCGTAACCTTCTATAATTAATACTCTAATACTTAAGGTACCACAAAGCCAGCTAAAAACAAACTATTAACGACTAAGTAACAAAAATGAAATAAAAAAAACAAAAACGAAAGAAATCTATATTTTCCAATTTTCAGTAAACACTAGAATATTCAAAAATTATCTCACAAATGTCTTGACTATAACACCGGAAATAACAGTGTTACATCATCTTGGAAACTCAGAGCCGAAAGAGAGAAAAAAAGAAGGTAAGTGTATATTGAGAAAATAGAGGGTGTAAAGAGAATTAGGAAAAGGAGAGAAAAACATCATTCTAGACATGTACATACAAAAACATACCCCCCTAAACACACTTACCCACAGAGAAATGTACACAGACGAACGCACGCACGCCTACACACGCGCACCTAAACACACACACACACACACACACACACACACACACACAAGCGCGCGCGCGCGCATAAGAAAGTCACTGGTGATCCCAAAAAAGGGGTTCCAGTAATTTTTCCTTCAATAGAAATCACGCTGACTAAAGTGTGTGGTTCCAAAAGGGGAATACTTTGAAGGAGATTAAATGCCACCTTTATATTTCTTGAAGTTTTCTATATCAGTCTCTATCTCTGTGATGAGGTATTAAGATTACTTACATTATTTACATTATTCAAACTGTTCTCCTCATCTTTATTGCCGTTTTCAAAACGTTTCGGCCGTTGTATGCTCTGGCCTTCTTCAGATGATAGGGATTTCGAATCTTACCATTTATTTCGTCTACCGGGGTAGATTGTTCGAGTTCCACATGCCATGCCTCTTCTGGGTGTCTCACTTATTTCCCTTTAACTGAACTCTCTAGGTTTGGTTCAGCACTGCTGTGGCCTGGCACTGAACTCACAATTCTTTGTGTCTAACCACTGGATCTAACCAACGTCTTTATTCACTGAGCGATGTGTCCTTGAGGACAGATGGCCCACTGGATAAATTCCTGCTTGTAGTTTTCTGTTTAAAACAGTAGTTCCGATATTTTTTTGATTTCATCTCGGCAATTAGAAAGCAATCTAAAGTTTCTTAGATTATATAATATATGCCATATCGGTAATGGTTCCTATATTCTGACCCACGTTCTTTAAAGACGTGGACGTTTATTGCTCTCCACAACTTCCTGTCGGGATTTGCTCGTTTTCGGTCATTTTTCAGTATTTTCCATGTCTTTATTAATGTCAGATCACAAAATTCTTTAAGTAAATTAATCACTTATTCTATTGCTTTCACTCTCTTTTGACTGTTAAATTCTGTCCCATTTTTATCTCATTATACATAAATATGAGCTCTCTTTCTGATTGCAGATATAAATTTTCTTATATTTATCTTTTCAGTATTACTTTCACTTTTCCCTAATATTGTATCCCTGTTGTTCTCAACATTTCTCAGTACAAAATATCTCTGACAGTTGAAGTCAATTTATGATCTGAGAGAAAATTCTATAGCAATCAGCAGATCATAAATGGAATAGAAGTTAAGTAGCCTTTTTTTTTCTTTACCTTTGTGATATCTTAACCATATGATCTCAGCGTTGCTGAACAAATTTTAAACAATCTGCCTGAGTTCCAAAGTCAAAATTTTCAAATACTTGATATGTAATGTTTCGCGGTAGATATAAAAATAGTTACAAGTGCAAACTCACCATTCAACCGGTGGGTGGGCACTAAGTCATTTTCCTTACCACTGTTCAACCGGTGGCTGGGGATTACGTCTTTTTTTCTACCACCGGTAAAGCGGTGGTCAGGGTTCAAAGTGTTTTCTGTCACATTTCCTATCGATAATTTTTATAGGCCCCAACTAGAATTTCAGAATATTTTTTTTATTTATATGACAGATTTTTTATCACTTTAAACGTTATTTTTACTGGATTCTCATATTTGAGTAGACGCTTCGTTCATTTATTAAACAGTATATTTTTTATTTCGTCTACGCGCCTGAATGTGTCAGAAAACTTAGCAAATGAAAAAAATGCACTCCGCAGCAAGAATCGAACCTATGTCACCTAGGGTATATGGGACTTACCCTTAAGCCCCCCACGCTCTAACCAACTTAGCCAAGAACAACAGTCGGCTAAGTGTGACCATTTTCTTTTTCCTTTAAGCGAAATTTCTATCCGTCATATGTCTATCGAAATTTTACATATCTACACAGATTCATATCCAAAAGTGAACAAAGAGAATTTTACAACTGATTTTTTATTAATCCGATATATATTTATCACTTTGAACGTTATTTTTAGTGGATACCCATGTCTGAATAGACGCATCAATTATTTTTTAAACCGTATATATATATATATTGTTTCATCTGGGGAACTAAATGACCAGCTGTTCTCCGTGGCTAACTTTCTCAGGCTTGACAGTCGTTCACACATACCCTGAAGGACAAATGTTCAAATCCTGCTGGAAAGAGCAGCTTTTTTCATTAATAAGATTTTTCGAAGATTCAGGCCAGTAGAGAAGAACAAATGAATATACTATTAAACAAATAAACGCAGCGAAATACGTGTATCCACTAAAAATAATAATTAAAATTCATAAAACTTCCCAGATAATAAAATGCTTGTCCTAGCTTGATAATAATATCATCAAAATATAGCTCATCCCTTTCGCAATTCCTTTGGAGATAACGTCTTACATGTATAGTCCTTTCCTCCTGCTTTCCCCCTTTATAATTGTTGAAGAGCTATTTCTCTTTTCCCTGTGTGTTCTTTATAAATTCCATATCATTTGCGTTGTGAAAATTATACCAACCCATGTATATTCTATTTCGCTTAGAACATTCTCCCTATAAACAGGGTGCGATGGATAAATTGTCGTCTAAATTACATCATTGTCTTCAACCACGTCCTCTAGACGACTCGGAATCTCCTTCTACTCTTCTGGACGGTTTCCTTGTTTAACTTGTTGAGTAATGCTAGCACTAATGCTAGTTCACGTTTAGTGCTACAAATAGATTTGTTGGTTTCTAGCTCAACTGAGCCCAACACATAATAATCAAGTGGGTTGCAGTCTGCTGAGTTAGGAGGCCACATCTAAGGTGTGTTTTCGCAGAAATTGTCTGAGAGCCATGACTGGGGTTCTCTTGCTTGTGTGGCAGAGTGCGGAGTCATTTGCCATATGTACGGTCTTTCAGCAGCCACTCTTTTAACCCAGGGCAACACTACCTCGCCAAGGCACTTGATATCAGCCTACGTGTTGAGTCTGAAACCCTCAACAAATTCGGGAGTGTCTTTCTTATCAGAACGATCAGAGTGATATTTATGATTTGGCGTATATACCTAATCACCATTAGACTTATCCAAATCTTTCCAGATCATCTGCAGTGTCCTCAGATTCACACTTAATCACTCTGAAATGTTCGTAAATGAGATTCCGGCGTTAAAGCCATGCAGTACAGCATACAATTTCTAAATTTCGGGCGGAGTGAATTGTATTACAGTGCTCTTTTTCTCACACAATATGCTCAACTGACTTTACTATACTGTGCAGGCGACAGAATAAAAAAAATAAAAAAAACAAAAACAGCGCGCATGCGCAAAATTAAAAATATGAAATTACGACAATTTACCATCCACACCCTGTAGGTTAAATCCATTCGGGGATTTTATACATCCGTAGCTTCTCCAGTTTTTTGGTGCCTTTTTATGGTCAACTGGGAGAAAGAATAGCCTGTGAATTTAAATGGCTCATAGTTACTGCTAAACTCTAAGAGAGTAACTCATAAGAACTTCTCGGTCTAATGTTTTCCCCTAACAACTATTAGAATAATTATATTGAATCAGTTGCTAGTCCTGCCGATAAGAATGTTGGTTCACGGTCTCGTGATAGGACACTCCTTACACATTCATACTCTACTGTTAAATAATAGTTTATCAGAATATTTTTAGTGGAAGTGTATCTCCGCTCCGGCTTCCAGACGTTAACAGCCGGGGTCAGATGGGAACCATTATAAGGGAGTCGATTTGATTGGCTGAGCAACCGTGGGAAAGGGATACTCGTCAAGCTTACTCGTCAAGCAATGTAGACATGTTCTCTTTTTTGTTCGAAACGGCTCCCCAGTCAGTTGGGTGCGACCTTCACTTGATAGTCAGATAATGTAAATGTCGACATGATTAATGAAAATATTCAAGTTGTCTTTGGAGTCTTTCATTGCTGAAAACAAATGATTGAAGATCGTCGGCTAAGTCAAAAGACCACGCTGAGATCTTTCACTGCTGTCAACAATACCATCTGTTTTTGGATCGAATGTTACTGCAGCATCTTCTCTGCTGTTTCGGTTATATATCTAGAGATTATTGACAGAATCCAAAGAAAGATCTGCAATGTTTGGTACAATTTATTTATGAGTAATATTTTCCTGATATTATCCTATCAATCTTAGATTAACTAATCGATCCGGTTGATGTACTGCAAAATTTAGATTTACTTTAAATGCGTCAATCAAACATAATCACATACTTTTATTTACGTTATAATCTGAAAAAAATTCTAGTGGAATGCTATTTGCAAATTATTACACATACATTTTTTATTGTCAATTGTTCTTAAAGAGAAATATAATATAATCAACAACATATTACAGCATGCGGAGGCGCATATTTTTCAAATGTTCTGCACAAGGATGAAAGAAAACATTCTCTGGGCGTTAGAAAAACTTTCATAATTGCAGCACAGGTGACTCAAATTTAAGAAAATAATGACTGAAACATTCCGACTATAACTGAGGCTAACCGCATCGCCTTACCCACTGTTGGGAACAAACATTAAATTTATTTACTTTACCCGATATACACTATTTTAAACCAACGTACACTCTTTTCGTTGCACATATGATACAAATAATGTTGACTTCAAATATTTTTTAGCGATAAACATAAAAACAGTATATTCGCTTCAATCACCTGCGTAATTCATTTTATTTTCGAAATTACTCAATAATTCAATATTCAAAAATCTATCACTCTGGGAGCTACGAAATATTTTCGTTGCGTCCCATTTTATCTTAATTCTTTGTCGCTTCAGGGCGTAAACGATTGTGTCTCATCGCACACCATTTTCTTTTTTATTTGTGAATTGCCACAGTCCTTGAGAAGGATAATGGGGTAGTTTTGCGTTTTGTTCTACAAGGTTTCGATTTCATAATAGCCAGTTTTAAGCGGAGAGCCACCGATAAACCTAGAAGAGAGTATTCTCTGATATTTAAATCATATTTAACTTTGAAGAAACTTGTAATAAAGTGAATGCGACAAATTCGGCTTGAATTTATCTCGCTGTTTGACAAATAAGGGTTTGTAAAAAAAAAAACAATTTGACCTTCCTTTTAGGTCTCACAAATCGTGACATTTTCAGCACCCTTCCTATATTCCATCTGTTATAGTTTCCTCAGATATGTCATACGAAAGCGAAGACAACGAGAAAATTTGTCACTAAACTTAGTCATTGTTAGTATGTAATCGTTATTCAAAATATATAACTAAAACTATAAAATTATTCCATACTTCGGGATTAATTACATAATTAATCCCAAGGTACTTGTCTGAAATTACATAATTAGATGGAGCAATCTTACACTTAAGAATTAATACACTATATTAAGCGAACAATTGAGAATTACTTAGATGTCTCGCGGAGTAAAACCTTTCTCAAAGAGAATTTCGACTATAGAGCGTTTGGATATTTATTTTGATCCAAAGACGTTTGATTTTTTATTAAGTAATATTAAAGTTAGTAAAAAGTCAGTAAATTTCTGGGATGACATAAAAAAGAGCACTTCTTAGAAGGATTTACTTGGAGGCTATATCAGTACAAGTGATATTGTTTCTAAATGCTTGTCCAAAAACTAACTAGCAGATTCTAAAGAACATGGACATTTGTCACTATGAACTGATGTCACTCATCAGTCATCAGATGACCTTGTGACTTTGTCTCAACCAAAGGGAAATAAGAAATAATCGCCCTTTGCATTCCAGCAATAATATTTTTTTTGTTCCGGAATGTTAAATGGGATTATTGTAAATGAGTAAGAGGAGGAAGTAATACGTGCATTTTATGAGAATATGTAGTATAGCTAGAGATGAACCTAGACTTGAAGGTTTTAAGATCGTCGTGAGCAGAGAAGCAGCCACTCGACCGTCTATTTCACAAAGTAAAGAGGTTGGTTGGAACTTCCTGCTTACAAATGGAACACGATGTGAGTGAGGTTGAGTAGAGCCAGTGTATATAAAATGGCTTAACACGACCGAGATGTGGCGGTCTGGGCTAGTGTTAGTAAAGAATATAACTAGTTTGAACCTTTCCCATTAAAATAGTCTTGGAGCAGTGATAGTGTAGCAACGTTTCGGCTGTGCAAATGAGATTATAGTGTTGAACATAATTCATCAACCTTAGGACAGTGTAAAGGTTTTTAAACACTTTCAAAGCTGGAAAGTGTCCGCCTAACTCGATTTGAGCCGAAGTTACATCGTCACTTTTAATCGACTGCTCTTTCTTCATTTATCCCTCAAGCTAAATATCAAATCTCACTAGAAGCACTAACCCTGGATTGATCGATCACCTAAGTGAATCATCATTAAAACTTGTCAGTACTTGGTACTAATATAGACAGCTTAGGAAAATCGAGTTCTTTACTCATCAACGACGTAAACTCAAATAAAGAATCCAGCTTTAGAATTTTGTGATATAAACTATCGTTTCGGAATACAAAAAAAAAATGTTCCCTGGTATAGACAATGAGTTACAGTCTAAAACTGAGACATTGCTTGAATTTAGTAGGATTTGAGACCGCTAATTATACCAAGTTTATTTGAATGGTCAGATTCAGTAAAAAATAATGTTCTTCACGGGCGTATGCCTATGCAGAACATAATTCTTTTTAAGTAAATCGCCCCAAAACGAGTTCTACCGCAAGGGCATTGAACAGCCGGAGACACGTTGACAGAAGGTTCTGGATGCCGATGCGGATTAATTAGAAAACTAAATATAAGTTACACATACTGTGAAGTGTTTTTTTTTTCCTTTAAAAACGGACAGAACTTTTTGGTTACCTTGTGTATATATATATATATATATATATATATATATATATATATATATATATATATATATATATATATATATATATATATATATGTATGTATGTGTGTGTGTGTATGTATGTATGTATACAAAAGAAACACTAAAAAAGAGGAAAAGATTTGCAGTTAAATAAAGATAAGGACTTAGAATTAAATGTTTTAAATGTGCTTAAATATTGAAACGCAATCACAGACTGGCATCGACCAAAAAATAACTAAATAAATAAAATATTCGACTTGTCGACGCCAAGTAAAGTGATAACTTTACCCGTTAGATAACGCCGGCATTACAAGTTATCGAAAGTGTCACTGATGTATTCATTGAACAAAGAAAAAAGAATAAATACAATAGATTTTCCATTTGGAGTCGTTTCTCGCCCTCCTCTTGGTACGGAACCCTAAAATGTAAGACTCATCATCAGAAAGAACATGGCCGGATTAGCATACTAAAATTGCAAAAAAAAAAAACCCCAAAAAACAGGTAATCAGCCAATTATTATTATTATTATTATTATTATTATTATTATGTCGTTTCATTTCTAATTGTGTACATTTCTTTCGAGGTCCCGCCTAGAGACCTAAAGTAAGAAATGACATCATGTCATTTCTACTGACCAAATAAAAACACAGACACATAATTTATATAGATAAACCCCTCCGTATTTTGAGCCCTTTTGTATTCCTTTAAAGCAAGGATTTCCAGGAATCCTTCAATGAGTCTACTGGAATCTTTTTCAACCAATCCGAGGGATCCAAATACTGCAGTAATTATTGTTGTTCCCATGTGCCACATTTTTGAAATTTCGATTTTATTAGTATTATTATTATTATTATTGTTGTTGTTGTTTTTGTCATTATTATTATTTTTATTATTATTCCTTTGATTTTTCATGTATACTCTTTTCCTTTCGGCTTACGACAAGAGACCTAAGGTAAGAAATGCTATCATGACATTTTTCATGGAGCAATTTTAAAAGAAAACCACATATTGTACAGAGATAAAGCCCTTCGTAAGGTGTGGGTTGCACTTTTCAGGACATTTTTTTTATTTATTTAAGGCATGAGCTCACAACAAACCGTTCAATGAGTCTATTGGGATCTTTTCCAATCAATCTAAGGGTCGCATCTACAACTTGAATTGTTGATGTCCTCAGGTGCCATATTTTTAAGATTTCTATTTCAAGGTCCTTGTATTTTCTTAGATTTTTGGAAGATCTTCAAAGACACATTACAGTCTTCAGTAATATGAAATCACATTTTTGTGTTTGCGGTTTCTAGTCAAGATATTTGGGCAATTAGTTCTGGTCGTTCTGTGTATGTGTATTGTAAAGTCCCATAAAATTGTTACATGTCCTATCTCCGTAACCGGGTCTGGGTAGGGTTCATACAAATTTCTTGCAGTTTCCATTCCGTAAAGGTTGCAGAATTTCCAGTGCAGATATTGGCACACTCTTGGCCTTGTTTCACATTCAGTGACTGCCAATATCATGCGATCTAAAACAAGTTGGTAAATTGTTTCTGGATATTTATCACACATTCTGCATTTTTAGTTTTTCAGTATAAGTCCTTGGTAATTTCTAGTTAGCAAGCATTAGCCATATGTATTATTATTATTATTATTATTTTTATTTCCTTTGATTTCTGGCGTTTACACATTTCTTTCCCTGTCCCGCTCAGGGACCTAAGGTTAGAAATGGCATCATGACACTTTCCACTGACAGAAAAAATACATAGATAATGCCCTTCGTAAAGTTTGGGCTGTACTTTTGAAAACAATTTTTTGTATCTCTTGAGGCATGTGCGTCCAGGAATCATTATTATTATTATTATTATTATTATTATTATTATTATTATTATTATTATTATTATTATTATTGTTGTTGTTGTTGTGGATCAGTCATCAATGTATTTCTTTGTCTTTCTATCAGTATATTCCAATTTTGGCTACACTATATATAAATTATATAATAAAAGAAAAAAATCAAGTTGTATCCGATTAAATTTGCAACCAATGTTTGGCAATCATTTAAATGTTGGAACCACTGAACACAAGATTATTACTTACATAATCCTAAGTAAAATGAAAGGAGACAGGTACAGATAATATTCTGCATTCGAAAAAATCTCATCCTATTTGTCGGTATACGAATATCTCTCCTTAGATCTCGATGTTTTCCTATTTATCATTTACTGCAAGCCTCTTCTTGGTGTCCTATAATAGCTCATGTAATAGTATCTTTTAAGAGCGATGCAATTTTTTTCCGAAAATGCTGTGACAAGTAGATTGTAACACTGCTCTGTTTTATGCCAAATGTGGCTTCGTAAAGATTGCCATTAAATCTAAAAATATATATATATTATTTTTCTCAAAGTGGATGACTGAAACTGCAGATAATACATTGGTTTCTATATACTATGATTTATTTTAACCTCTGTATCTTCGTGTCTGCTAAATTTAAAAATAAAAATGAAACTCAATTATATTAGTTTCTTAGGAATGGTTTCTGCGATTTTAGACTCAAAATTGTTCCTGTATTAGTGTATTTAAACTGTATTTAAATGAGTTAACCTAGGCGACCTCTATATTTGTAGATATCTGCCATAGAATTAAAAGGTTATTTATGTCAATACAATAAAACCTATAAAAGTTGGTCGAAAAAAAGTCTTTGAATTCAGTTTCTGTATCTTTGCAATGGAATATTTTTAGGCGAAAGAAACATTCAATATTTTTTTAAAAGTGGTATCTAATGTACAATAGATGTGGAGAATATGTTGGATGTGGCAAAGTCTCGTTTGCTAAGTCAGCGAGCTTCTGCAATTAAGACCCAGCATTGTCACAGAATAAAATTGAACTTTGTGGAATAAACAGCGCCGGTCGCGTTTCTTTTTTTTTTTCGGAACTGAATGTACATTTCATTCACTTGATGGCACTACCCATCGACAGTTATTCTCTGGTTAGATTGCAAAAAGCTGTAACGGAAAAATCACAGCGGCTGGCCACTAGACTCTCGTCATAACCATCAGATGATGAAATTTCGGTTTCGGATATTGATTGCGTTATTTTTCATGATCAAGCCACAAAGACGATCATTTATCGTTACATACTTCAAAACATGAAGCTTTTTGGCATTCACTGAGTTCATGCTGAACCAATTTATCGAGTCTCTTTACATTCCTTACGCACTTGACATGGTCCGATACTGTTGAAATTTTGACACCTATTGTCTCAGATATTTGCCTAACATGTCTTGAACTTCCCGAATTGTATCCTCCATTCAGAACTTAAGAAACTAGCAATGCATTCTCCGATCGCCTGTCGATACTTTAGCCCATGTTCCGTTTATACTGACCGCTGTGTGAGAAGTATTATGACCAAGCTTTAACTCAATTTAAAAAAAAAACTAAACAAGTCCCTTCATTTTTCATGCTAAAGATGACGGGTATATAATGTTTTAAGTTCAATTACGAAGAGATTGATAAAAATCAAAAAGACAATCTATATAATACTAGCAGCATAGCCCGGTGTTGCCCGTGCTTGATTCTAAAATCGTACGACTCATCCATCATTCGCTATCACTTGACTTAAAATATTTTTGCCCTTCATTGCCTTTAAAGGAGTGTCCTTTGCCGTGCTGATGTTGCTACATGCCTTACTTCTTGCCTATCTCGCACTGTGAAATTTTTCTAAGCTCTATACTAAACATTAAATCTGTTACGAAAAAAGAACTAAACAAAATGAACACACACACACACACACACAGACACACACACACACACACACACACACACACACACACACACACACTGCCTCTTATAGATAGAGATTAAATGTGTTTACGTGCGTGACTCCATACTTGTGAGGTGCGTCCGTCCGGAGCATAATGATTTAAGTCACAACAATATTTAAAAATACGAGTTTTTATGCAGTAAGTATTTTTATTTTAAATTTCTTCAATCAGACATTTTTTTGGATTAAAATAATTTTAATTTAAAGACAGACACAAAGAGAATTATCAGGTTCCTTTAAACAAACAATATTTTACATATTCAAATAATATTTTTGGCATATATAAAAAAATAATTCCCGTGAATATGATTTTAAAATATTTTTGGCATATTAAAAAATATTTGATGTCAATGTGATTTAAAAATTCGAGTTATTTATATAGTAAGCATTTTTATTTCAACTTTCGTCAAACAGACAATATCTTTAATATTGAAATCAACTTCACTCTTTTATAGCCTAAACCGTCAGAGACGCAACCGGTCACGGGTCTTATATCACATAATAAAGCGGACACATTAATCATTAGGAATGAGTAATAGATCTTGTTACATAAATAAGAACACATTCAGTCAGTTATGTGCAATCCGTGATACACACATAGGCGATTATGTATCTTTCGATACATGACTGACAAGGCAGATTTTTTCCAGCAGTAGGTTGCCATTTCTTTCTGCGGTAGACAGTTTCCATAGAAGACTTTAGAAATCGCTCCGCTACATAACCATAGCTGGGGGGAGAAGAAGAGGATCTATACCTTTCTCAAGGTTATTAGCACGTAAATGGATGTAAGGATTTCGAACTTCGATTCCTCAATCGGAGCCACGATCCATTCCGCCCCTCCCAAAGATAAACACATTACGGTTTATCTTTTAGTATTCATATTGTCAGTATTGTGTATTTTCGTGTTCAGTGAAAAAGGAATTATTTCTTTTTGTCTCTTGATATTGCACATACAAAACATACACAGTTCTTAAAAAAACGACACTGATCATAGAATCCTTTAGCTAGGATGTTAAATTTTAACTGGCAATATATTTTCAATGCTTTTCTGTTTCCATTTTACGTATTGGGTAAAAGGAAAAGTTATGATTCAAAAAGAAATTCCTTGGAGAGGACATTGAAATATAATCGGAAACGTTCATATGTGAAATAATACATAATTTAACTGCAATGTGACGTATGCCGATAAAAAGAAAAAGAAGATTGTTTAATGAATGAATAATGGCACTATTGTCATGAAATTCTAGAAACATTTACATCACATCTAATCGATATTATACAGTTATTGAAATGGAACATTATAAACAGACATACAACAATAGATAAATATAAATAGGTCACTATATAAAGAGAGATGTGGAGAAATTTGGAGAGGAAAATTTAGATTTTAACAGTTTTACAATGTACAGCAGGCTTACATTCATAAAGATTTATGTAACCTTAACGCAAATCATCAAATTCTGTTTTCCATTCTTATAACTGATACAGTATGTTGCATATTTATTTATTTTATCTATAGGTGACAAATTATTTATCTGGTGCATATATTTTAATTTATTAATATTTTGACTATATTTTTATGAAGCGAAATGAAAGGAAGCAGTAGACACAAGTAAAAAAGCCTAGATATAAATAAATATATGGCTATTGCAAAGATAGATTTGTATCAAAATGACGACAGAGAAAGCAACCCAGAAGGTGAGATCAGGTGTAATTCCACAAGCATCACATTGTCTATACCCATATACTTCAAATTCAAATATATGATGCATGTAAACATATTTGAGCAGATGTTGCAACATGGGAAATGTCATCGGAAAAAAAAAACAGACACTTTTTTTAAGATTATGAAGCAAATAATTTACCAGGAAGTAGCACATCAACATAGAAAGACTAGGTAAATGTATTGAGGAGTGAATAGAACAATATTATCTTGTTATAATGGGAATATTAGCTATACACGTATGAGAAAAATACGGTAATCATTGAGCGATATACACCCGGATCAATTTATAAAATATCAACCTTAAAATATTTATCAGGAAAATAAATTTCTCACGTTGAGTCACTGTTACAGCTTTTTCCAGTATTGATTCCCTACTAACTTTTATTTGAAGGAAAATGTATTATCAATATTCTGATTATATAGGAACATCATGTATTATAAATATTAAAAGTAAGGAGTAGTAGTAAACCAATTGTATCTATTGCTAATTAAGTAGAAACAAAAAGTTAGATAGGTATATATATAGATCTAAAGAAGGAAAATTGACCGAATCATGACAGAGTTCATCTATTAGACGTAAAGAGGTGATTCCTCAGGATCATTTCCACTGTTTTCTTTTGGCTCATCTACTAGAGGTCAAGAGAGAGAATTATCAGTATCATGACGAATAGTTCCTCTAGTTCATCTAATAGACGTTAAGAGGGCGATTTATG
Source organism: Acanthosepion pharaonis (assembly GCA_903632075.3). NCBI lineage: Eukaryota > Metazoa > Mollusca > Cephalopoda > Sepiida > Sepiidae > Acanthosepion > Acanthosepion pharaonis. The sequence continues at coordinate 1,168,985 of CAHIKZ030005568.1, forward strand.
ATAATCATGTGCACTATATCCTGTAGTTCACCTACTAGTTGTAAAGAGAGAGAATTATCAGGATCATAACAAGTAGTTCTTCCAATTAATCTACTAGACGTAAAGAGGTCGATTTATCAGAGTCATGTCCACTATATCCTGTAGTACATCTACTAGGTGCAAAGACATTGAATTATCAGTATCATGATGACTAGTTCCTCTCTCATCTACTAGACGTAAAGAGGGCGATTCATCAGAATCATGTAAACTATATGTCTTAGTGTATCTACTAGGTGTAAAAAGAGAGAATTATCAGTATCATGAAGACTAGTTTGTCCAATTAATCTGCTAGACGTGAAGAGGGCGATTTATCAGAATCACGTCAACTATATCCTGTATTATATCTACTAGACGTAAAGAGAGAGAATTATCAGTATCATGACTACTAGTTCGTACAACTAATCTACTAGTCCTAAAGAGGGCGATTCATCAGAGTCATGTCCACTATATACATCTACAAGTTGTAAAGTGACAGAATTATCAATATCATGACGACTAGTTCCTTTAGTTACACTTCTAGATATATAGAGGCGCATTGCCAGAATCATGGCCTCGACTTCATCTTCTAGATGCAGAGAGGCATTATTAACAGAATTATAACTAGTGCTAGGAAATCTAAAAACATTTAACTACTATAAAATATCAGTTAGTTTCTGTGTCTTTCAAATCTGGTAAGCGAATCCTGTTTCGCTATCTACCTGTTTGCAAGTGGGAAATCATTTGACAGATATTGTTTTTTGAATCTCATTAGTTTTATTTAATTTTATTTTTAATTTACTAGCAACATTTACGCAACAAATTCTTTTATCATAAATCAGAACAAAGTAGATGTTGGAACAGTCTTAATTTATTTTAAAATCCAAGAAAATAATTCTTCATAAAATTTAAACTAATTCATTCTCCGTTTAAAATTACCATTTCTTTCCTCCACTTTGTTTCCTAGGCAGTACAAGAGACAAGCGTCGAAAATTGTTGATGTTTGTTCTTTAATATAATTACTGAAATTTTATTTTGTGTTTTTTCTTTCTTTAATACGTTAGTATCTGATCAAACTTTCTCATTATATTTATTTTACACACGATTCTTTTTATTTCTTTTCTCATCAGACTATTTGCTTCTTTATCTATCCATTTTCCTTGTTGTCCAAATGTCCTTCCGTATTTCGTTTAAAAGAAAATATTTAGTGAAATTGTTTTCTTTCGGATGTTATGTACTCTAGAGGTTGCTCAGTGAAAGTAATACGATTTCGATTGAATCAGGTATTACTCAAGGGAAACAATTTTGTCATTTCGTTTGTTTGTTTTTTTAAAGTGTGTGTGTGTGTTTTTTTTTAAATAAATGAAACAAAAAGGCTTGTTATTTTTTCTGTAACTTTTCAAAATTACAATCTGCTCTCAATTCAGTATATTGGGCGAACCCGTCAGATGTAAAAAGACGAAGAAAAACAATGGATACATACACACAGTTGCTTAATAATAAAAAAAAACCAATACGTATATATGTCTTTCGCAGACAGTAGTGATTCCCTGTATCACATCACTTCTGTTCGACTAGACATTCGATCGCCTCGAACCTGGAGTGAAACCCGACCAATTTGTCATCAGCTAGAGTCTCTACCACTGAGCTACCATCGCTCGACAGAATCAGTTCCCCAAATCTAGCCTATATATACATATATATATGCATATATATATATATATATATACACATATATATATATATATAAAAGAAAGAGTGAAGAGAGAGCTTGAGACAGTTTATGAGAAAAAAATAACTATGACGCAATTCACTACTCCAGAATTTGAAAATAGTATGCTGTACTCGCACCTGAGGATCCAATACGGACATTTCAGAGATTTGTGCGTCAATCTGAGGACAGTGAAAACGATTGGGAAAGTGTTCGATGAGTCTAATGGTGATTACGAATGAACTTTGCTGAGTGATCACTAATGATGGCGACATCATGCCTCCTTTCATATTCCCCCTTGAGCTCAACCTAACCCGGGAGCCTCCATCAAGTACTTTGTGGTGGTAGTGCTACCCGGGGCCAAGAGGGTGGCTGCTGGAAGAACGCAGTCATTGTCTGACAATTTCTGGAACCAAATCAACTGGCCAATTAACTCCCCAGGTTGAAAATTCTTGATTAAATTGTGTGGGGCGCAGTTGAACGAGAGACCAAGAAACCAATCTGTAGCAGCAGAGATGAACTGAAGGCAAGGATTATGGCAACATTCAAAACTCAGACAAGGAGACCATCCAGAAAGATTGCAAGAAATTCTGAAGTTGTCTGGAGGCTGTGCTTGAAGCCAGTGTCGATTTTATTGAATATATCTTCTCTTTAGAATTCGAGATATTTTTTGTCTAATTTTGGTAAAAAAAAAAAAAAATCTGTTACAATGAGATGTCAGTATTGTTTTCATTTTTATGTAATGTAGACGACATTTTATCCATCGCACATTATAGATTAGATCCTATAGCTGGGATGGCACCCGGTCTAAAAATATGAATTCAACACCTGATCTTGGTCATTTGGAGACCTTGTGGCACACTATGCGAGTTATTTTTTAACAGCAGATTAGGTGTTGCACATGGCCAAATGTATGAATCGCCTAGCGTAAATGGAACTCTCTATTCATTCGTAACTGATTTAGTGAAAAGAAACTGTAAGGATAGAATTTACGGTTACATCTCGCCAACTCAACAATAACTTGAGACCTTTTCGCAAGTCTAGTACTGAGATGAAATTCAAATAATCTAGGCACCATAGCGAATAGCCCCTCGGAACACTTACTATAGAAAAGGACTATGCAACCTTACAGTGGATGGGGGGAAAATGAAGCCGAGACCTCAGAACAGGGTCAATAATATTGCTGTTGCAACGTGTATTAAAGATGCAGCAAACTCATTGGCTTTGAATAAGATATGGCCTGTTTTGTAAACTCTGTTCATTATACTTTTTCTTTTAGTATCGAATGAAAGCGAAGCGATTTATACAGGTCATCTTTCACACCCTGCATTATAAGTGGCTACCAGCACCATATTGATCGAAATTTCCGAGATCAGACCAAATATTGAATATTGCTACCATGCCTGGTATGAAATTGTCTAGTTCTCACGTTCTTGATATACAGAACAGTTTACGTGGTGTTGTTGGTAATGATTTATTTTCCACTTTACAGTCCCTGTACCAAGACGGCGGCTAAGCGTTATTTTCCCTGCATAACAAACTTATCTTCACTTCTTACCATTTTTACGCCCATACATCACCGTATTAAGAATAAAAATTTGTCTAGATCATGGGTTAAAATTTATTTCCTGAATAACACTATGAACTTCACTTCTTACCATTTCTTATGCTCATACAACATCACATTGTAACATTCAACCTTCAGAGGCTCTTGAGCCTTGCATTGGATGGAAAATAGAATTAAAATTGTCTAGATCTAGGGTTAACATTCTTTTCTGAATAACCATTGAATTTCAATTCTTGACGTTTATTACGCTTCTACAGAATAACATTGTAATCCTTGAACTTGAGTAGTTTTGGGACATTGTATTGAGTGAAAGTTGCCAAAGTTCTACTAATATGATACCCCTTGTACTTAACGAACCCTACATGAAAGAAAGATATTTTGCCACATTCATGCTGGATACGTTGTATCCCTTTTCTCAGCGGTAAACACGATATTCTTCCGTCTCACTGCATGTTCTGAGCGATCTTAGTGTTATCATATATTCATACATGAGACAATATCTCATACAACTTGGAAAATATCTACTTTGACATGATCGGAAAATATTTTGGGGTCAACAGAAATTCTTATTCAAAGTGCAAAATCTACCTAATATATCGCTTAAATCATTCCCTGTGCACATACAACACCGCATGGTAATTATTTACATTATTCGGACTATTGTCCTCATTTTTGTCGCCATATTTATTACAACGTTTCGGCCGTTGTACGCTCCGGCCTTCTTCAGGTCGTTACAATATAGAACTTAACCTTTATTTCGCTCACTGGAGTAGATGATTTTAGTTCCACCTGCTATGTTTAATGGAAGGCAGTTATCAGTTATCTCCTGTTAATTCCCCTCTCCAAGTTCTCCACTGCCTTAACCGGGTATTGAACTCACACTCTTTGGGTCGTGTCAGTGGATCTAACCAAGGCCTCAGAAATATTGACAGATACCACATGGTAAGGCTCGACATTGTGTAGCTGATGGATTTATATTTATTTTTCCTCTACTTTTAGATCAATGAGGATTTAATTAATTTCAATTCAGTGTTAATATTAATATCCATTGATTTAACTATTACATTTCAAGATCCATCCATTACTGTTGGATACAGTTTGAACACCACAAGATATGCAATTGAGACAGTGCAGTAAGCAGAACTCAAAATGAAATAAAAGAAATCCTACAGAATGTAATGCAGGAAAGACTGAAGAAAGGACAAAACATTAAATGCAAGAATATATATTTATATCTAATTATTATAATATAATTATAAAAATTACGGCAAAAAGACCTTCCACATATACCACATAGAATTAAATTATTTTATAATGTAAAAACATTCGCGAGATGAAGACAACATGTCCAGCAATGTCTTACTAATATACATGAAATAATTCTGGCAGGCGTTATTTCCCTTGCACCCTGCATAATATGCATCTCACAGAAGGAAAAACAATGTACACGCACAATTATATATATATATATATATATATATATATATATATATATATATATATATATATATATATATATATATATATATATATATATATATATCATTTTCCCTACTAATTTCTCATTGTAATATTTTCCATATGTCTAATTAGCTTCTTAATGTTAAAATGAAATTAAATAAGGAAGGCGCCGTGGTTTTTTCATCCAATTACTTTTAACCTTCTTTAAGATTACGTTCAAGGGTAGATTATAAAGACAAACTTATTGTGGATGCGAGAAAATCTGACTTCTGTTGTAATCATGATTAAAATCACGTGGGAATAGGCTCAGTTATAGTAAATTTTAAATTTTTTTCGTTGTGGCTATGGAATTTTTATAAAACAAACATTTCAGTATAAGAAAGGTGTCTGTAAATTGGTAGAGATGTATAATAGCTTTAAATGTTATATGCAATTCCCTATGTTGTTGCTGTATAGGTAAAACAATTCCTTGGGTGTTGGTTGGTAGATTTTGATATGGAGGGCCACGAGAATCGGTTATATTTTATTATTTTCTTAGTATCGTATATTGGTGTAGCCAACAAGTATTTTCCAGCATTGTTAAGGTGCACAATAATGCTGTGCAATAAAACATGTATCCAATAAATGAAATGTAAGAAACTGAATAGACAAGTTCAAAGGATCAGTATAAAAATAAGTAGACATAATATGTGTATATTATTCAGTGAAACATGTACCATCTTTGAATGAAGTTGCTACCTATATATATATATATATATATATATATATATATATATATATATATATATATATATATATATATATATATATATATATATATATATATACATATATATATACATATATATATATATATATATATATATATATATATATATATATATATATATATATATTGTAATGTAGACACGTGGGAAAAATGTGTGTGTGTTTGGATATGGATATATATATTACATATTAATTTACAATCAATGCAATTCTCATAGCCACACTACAAGCTAGAACGTTATCGCATGATGATGTTAAGAGAAGGACAATTCCTGAGGTTATTCAAGAAAGATTACACTAAACTGGAAAAGCTTAAGTTTGTAGCGACCGGAGAATCATCCTGTAAAGATTTCTTCCAAAAAGGAGCAGTTATTGGGAAGAACCTTGGCCAGTGGAACTTACTTCTTAGTAATGGAATACGAAGGCTGTGAGGACGAATTACCTTCGTGTAAAGAGCATAGCTGACATAAGCCTCAAATGTCATGGCTGGTGAAACCAAAGTATGAAGCTTCTCAGAATAGTTGGCATTGAAATAGCTATATATTATTGAGATGTGTTCAACGTTGCGAATGTAGAAGGGGGGGGTTAAAATAATTCATCAAACTCACGGCCGCATAGATGCCTTTGAACGCTTTCAAGGCAGGCAAGTGTTGTATGGGAAGCCCCAGCCAAATTATGGCTGCAATACTCCACGTTTAATTTCATCTGGTTCTTATAAAGGCAGAGTATAATATGGGCTATCAAATATTTAAAGAAGCCATAAAATGAACCGATCCTTTCCCAGCGTCTTTAAGAACAGAACGTTTATACGAGTTTCATTTGAGGCCTGCAGTGAGCTTGAATCCCAATAGATGTGCAAGGCAAGTAGCATCCTTCAGAGAAAACACATCCATCATGAAAGCTGAGTCTTCTCCGTGATGGTTGAACAGTACTTGTTTGATTTGGGTTTCATTGAAATTTGCAAACAAGTCCTTCGCCTATTGAACAATTAATTCTAGGTCAGAGGAGACAGCAGCTGTCAGGTGAAACAGATTTGTGATTTGTTGTATCATACGCATAGATATGATTTGTTGTATCATACGCATAGATATTCACTACTTATACTTATAGGAAATTATAGAAAAAATATCAAAAGTAAATTATCTGATTTTTTTAAAGGCATAGAGGGCGAGAAAAATGTCTGTAGCTGAAAAACTACTCGTATCTGAGACTAATTACAGGTTAAATATCGAAAATCTTAGAAATGGCTTATATTTATTCAGAATGGCCATTGTAGGCATGTGTATACGTTTTTGGTGTGTGCATTTATATAACGTCTGTATACTTATTTTGTGCAATTCAAATTTTGGTTGCGTTAAAAATGTTTGTCTAAAATAGTCGTCACTATGTACCGAAAACCACGTGAATATTTACAACAAATATATTCTCATATACATACATATATATATACATATATATATACATATATATATATATGTATATATATATATATATGCATGTTTCGTTAAAAACGACAGACAAGGTACTACAGTTGAGCTTTTTATTTAATTTTTCTTGTGTTCTGACAAGAGCTTTCTTTTCTGGACAAAGAGTGTGTAAGAACTGTCCGAATGTTCTGTGTTTCCGAGCGCTTTCGGCTATACCTTTAGCCATTATCAAGGATGGTTCAATTATCAGCTTAGTAGAGTGTGTTCTATGTATGTTCAGTGTGTGGTAGTGATGTTTTAGTTTCCGAATACGGTTAGCACATTATGGCTTTGTTCATAGTTGATATTGTTAAGAGTTACTAAGCTGATAATTGAACCATCCTTGATAATGGCTAAAGGTATTTTCGGAAACACAGAACATTCGGACAACAACACTCTTTTTGTCCAGAAAAAAAGCTCTTGTCAGAACACAAGAAAATTAAATAAAAAGCTCAACTGTAGTACATTTGTCTGTCGTTTTTAACGAAACATGCATAAAGGAAGGATTGCTGCCTAAATATACAAATATATATATATGTATATATATATATATATATATATATGTATATACATAAAATATATATATATATGTATATATATATATATATATATATATATATATATGTATATACATAAAATATATATATATATATATATGTATATATATATATATATATGTGTGTATATGTGCTCATATACATATGTGTGTGTGTATAATCTTGTTTATAAAGAGAAGAGTTCCAACCTGAGTGCAGACGTCTAAACGTGTATAAAGAAAAAAATAACCCGTAAAGTATGATGCATTTGTTATTTTAGAAGAGACAAAAATATATCAGCAACAGAAATAACTCTTGCAGCAATTCTTTCACATTCTAAAAAAAAATACTTGCAACTTATTCTATAATGCATCTCGAAATTCTGTCCCCTACTAAAATAAATATTAATAATAATGAAAATATAAAAAAAAAATATGTACAAAATTGAATTTACATTTCGTTTCACTAGTTTTCAATTTAATTCTCTGAAAAGTAGCGTTCGTTCGAACAATGTTTCTTAGAATCCCACTTGCATAGCCTCCTAGCTAATTCAATAACACTGAATTTTCAATAACGTCTGTATGAAATGGGCTCCAGATTACACTTTGATGTTTTTAAAACATACAGACAGTGCTACGTTTTTCAGGTTTTAGTTATTTGTAGTTTTGGTTTCACTAAAAGACAAGCAGCTGTCATCATGAAAAAACGATGTGTCAGAAAAAAAAATATATATATATATATATATATATATATATATATATATATATATATATCAAGGTAATATTTTGGAAAATTCAACGTGGTGGAATGTTTAGCCAGCTTTTCTAGACAGCTAAATTACAATTGAGAAGTGATATGGATAAGCACTGAATTCTGCCTTGTGCTTCACCTAAGCTAGACATAGTAAATCAATGTTGGTTATGTTGACGTCGTGTAATGATTAGCATCATTTCTACCTAGATCATATACGACAGAATAGTCATTTTTTGCCCACTAGGTGCTCCATACTTGCGACTTTTTCCACGTGAAATTTCGTTACTTTTTTTTCTCCTTCTTCTTTTTTCTTCTTCTTCTTCTTGCCATTTCACTTCAGGGAGTTGGTGATCATGGCTCACTACAAATTCTTCTCCTCATTTATAAATTTGTATACTTGATTTAAAAAAAAAATACAACTTGAATAACCAAATGGTTCTCTCGCAATATTGATTAACATTGTCAAATATTGTGTTTTTCTTTTTCTTTTCATCATTCGTGCTCTTCCCTTAAATGCAGAAAAATATTGGAAGTATTACGTCAAATGCTTTGTTTAATAATAATAATAATAATAATAATAATAATTATTATTATAATAATAACAACAACAGATACAGAAACAATGGCAAGATAAAACGCTTCATGGCCAATACTCTGTCCGTACCAAACATGCTGACGTAGACAAAACCCGTAGCCATCAGTGGTGACGAAATGCAGGTTTTTAATTCTGAAACTGAAGGTCTTATGTCTTATCCTTGCTGCATATGACCAATGCTTGTTAACTATAAATTATCAAGCACATATTGTGTTCGCCCAAAATTCAGATTTTGTGATAAATATCCAGAAACAATTGATCATCTTGTATCAGCTTACACGATACTGGCATCCATTGAGTATAAAACCGGGCATGACAGAGTGGGCCAATATCTACATTGGAAAACTTGCTACTTCTACGGGAAGGAAACTGAAAGAAACTGGTATGAACACCACACAGACCCGGTTACGGAGATAGCACCTGCTACAATTATATGGGACTACTCTATACACACTGACAGAACAATCAAATCAAACCACTAAGACACTGTTATTAAATACCACAAAGAAAAAAGTGTCTCCTTATTGATATGGCAGTCTCTGTAGACGGCAATATATCTTTAAAGATATTCAAAAAGCTATCAAAATACAAGGACCTTGAAATCTAAATCTCTAAAATGTGGTACATGGGAACATCAACAATCCCTGTTGTAGTTGGAGCCGTAGCGTTGGTTGGAAAAATTATAGTAGACTAATTGAAGGGATTCCTGGAAGCGGATGCCTCAAAGAGATACAGGAAATTGTTCTCACAATTACAAAGGTCTTTATCTATGTAAAATATTTTCTCTTTTTTTGTCAGTGGAAAGTGTCATGATGCCATTTCTAACCTTTGGTCTCTGGGCGGGACACGGAATGTAATATGTACACGCCAGAAATCAAAAGAAATAAAAACAATAATAAATCAATATACCCACAGGCATAACAATTTAGCGACATGTGTGCATTGGAAGATATGCAAGAATCCCAAAACCGAAACCCCTGAGCTATGGCTTGAGCACCAACCCGACACAGATAACCAAAATAGAGATTTAACATTCCTCTGGAACTTGCCAATTCAAACTGTGAGTTAAATAAAAGCCAAGAAACTTGATATTATCATAAAAGATAAGAAATTCATGAAATGTATTCTTACTGAAGTAGCAGTACCTTCTGAGAGAAGCTCATCCATTAAAATTATCGAGAAATTGTCCAAATACAAGTATCTGGAGATCGAGTTTAGCAGGATGTGGGGAATAAAGATTGAGACTGTAGCCATAGCAATCGGAGCCTTGGGCCTCGTGAGTAATGGAATGAACAATTTCACTAACAGTGTCCTAGGTAACATCAACATACAAGTTGGCCAATAGTTCGCCCTACTTGGAACATCGTGCTTACGGTCAAATCACGCTGAAACACCGGTTCTCGTTCGATCACCGAAGTTAAGCATCGTAGAGCCAGGTCAGTACTTAGATGGGGGACCGCTTGGGAACACCTGGTACTGTAAGCCCCAAAAGTCCAACCCTTAACTCACAGTCGGTGGTGGGGTGTAAACGGTAGTGTCGATATTTATGCTGCCCGGAACTTCGTTCCTGGTAAGACCACCCAAGGCGGACAGGTCTGACACATACGCCTGCTAAAAGGGCTCTGGTGAAAATCCAAGGAGCGTCTGCATCGGTAACCGGCGGCTTCTGGTCGTTCCTGTCTCTGCGTCTGTGGGAACCCATGGCAAGCAAGCAGAACGTTATCCGAGTAGGCCTGGGTGTTTTACTTCTGTAATTTATCCCAAGAATCTTCTTCTCATAACAGGAAGAAGCCGGCTCAATCCGCCCAGGGTGAATGCCGCATCAGTACAGTAGTACAGTAGTACTTGGAACATCCTATATATTAAGTAAAGTGCTAACAATTAAATGACAATTCTCCTATAGGGCCTAAAGATCATAGTTTGGACAAAAAAATGAACCATAACATAAACAAAATAATAATAATAATAATAATAATAAAAATAATGATAGTAGTAATAATAGTAATGATGGTAATAATTATAATAATAATGACGATGTTAGTAATAATAATAATAATGATGGTAATACTACTACTACTATAATAATAATAAATATGATGGTAATACTACTACTACTACTAATAATAATAAAGATATGGTAATAATAATCATTATGGTAATAATAATAATAATAAATTAATAATAATGGTAATAATAATAATATTCATGATAATAATAATAAAAATAAAAAAATAATAATAACAAGACAAGATAATAATAATAATAATAAGAATAATAATAATAATAATATAATAACAACATAATAATAATAATAATAAATAATGGAAACAACAAATGATGGATGATGGTAATAAACAAAATGGCAGTAAATACAAACAATATTTACATTTAGTAATCATCATAATAATAATAATAATAATAATCATCATAATAATAGTAATAATAAGTAATGATGGTAAAATAAATATAGATAATAATAATAATAATATTAATCGATCATGGTAATACTAATAATAATAATGAAATAATACAAGAAATAGAAGATATCTATGGGAAACCCCATAATGTACAAAGGGCAAATAAAAGAATCAAAAGGGAAAAAATATAAATTATTTGAAATTTTGAAAAACAAGAATAATCAGTGGTAATAGGTGCAATTTGGAATTATAAAATATTTCCTGAAGAGACATACTTGTTGAATAAGAACTTTGTCTATGTAACGCTAGTAACTTCATCTATGAAATATTTCTCCTGTTTTAAGGTGTGTCCACAATATGGATGTTAATCATCTGATGGAGATAATCCGAGTTAATAAAATAATCAATCATTAATAATAACAATCGGAAAAAATATAGATGTATATATATCCAGATATTTTCGATGCTTCAATCCTATAATATTTCTCCTGTTTTGCGGCTCCTGTATGGTATGTTGTATCGGTGAGCCGAGTTTAAAATATAAATTATTTGTTTTTGCGTCCCCTATCGCACACAAACCTTTGTTGAGTGGTGGAAATTTATCTTCTCCCGACACAATGAGATGTTAAATATCAGACGAATATAGACTCTCTTGCATTGACTGGCAACCAATCTAATAGAAGCTGTTTTTTTTTTTAATATTAAACAACTGCATTAAAGTACAATATTAAATTAAGAAGATGATAGGTCTTCTTTACCTCATTCAAAATCAATTTTGTTTAGCAAATATATATATATATATATATATATATATATATATATATATATATATATATATATATATATTTGCTATCTGTTCATTTGCTGTATACTAGACGTGTCATTATAGAATTCCTATTAATATTTTTAATTATTTTTTATTATGACGCCCACCGGGTGTCGCCTCTCCAAAACGTGACGTACGTCTGTCTGCGTCAGTCGTGCTATCCTGTCTTGTGACGACCAACTGGCTTGGTATTGGTCGTGACACCAAATGTGACGTTCTAACCTTTTGGTGATTCGGATGGGAATCTGGTTAGATTCGATATCAGCCTCGTCGTTCCCATCTCGCTTCCAACGTCTTGTTACCGAAGTAACTGCTTTGAAATCTAATCTAACCTACCCACGTTGTGAATTGATCTAGGCAGACGAAATCAATCAGTCGCTGGGCCGTACTACAAGCTGAGTTCGAATAAGGGTGATATCGCACAAGTATGTGTAAAATAAAATAAAATAATAACTCGAAAAGTTCAAATGTATTAAAAAAAAGGTTAACAATACTTTATATCTGGTTGCTGAGTACAGGACGACGTCTTTCTCCCAGACCAGCTATATGGATTCGTGACACCTTGTGTTTGTTAGGCGAGTCTTAACATCTTAAGTTGTTTGTTCTTTTAAGAAACTGGTTCTTGGTGTGTCTACAGGCGAAATTCCTAAAACTTGTTTTGGTGGTGTGAGTCTAAGTCGTTCTTCAAAAATAAATTGTTCTTGATTAGAAGATGAGTTCGGAATTTGCGTGAATCTTTCAAATCAGCTATCTGCGAGGCTCTGCCAATTGACAATTCCAACCGGATCTGGATCTGGAACTGTCTGAACTGATTTTCGCTCGCAGCGACTTTGCTTATATGGACGCCGACCAAAACCGGAGTGGGCTTGTCGGGGTTTGAGGTTCCTTGATAATTCCAAACCCACAATCTACTTCCTTGTCTTCGGTCAGGAAAATTTTATTAATTACCATTTTCGGAAGTCTCTTCGTCTTCCCACCTCCTTCTGTTCTCATATAGGTATCTCACCATACCCTCAGAGGGCGTCAACGTTTTTCCCTCACTCTCGCAGTGACATCTCATACCTATCCCCTCCATGGGTGGTAGCAGCCCCCCCCCGCATCACATGATCACCTCCGCCTGGCTCTCGTTAACAATCATGCAATGGGCGCTCAGCAGTGTGAGTGTGACCAGACTAGCCTTGTTTTTTTTTAAAAAATCTTGCTCGAAGAAAAAAAGTTATATTTTCTTTTACTTTTCCTTTTTCCTTCTTTCTTTCTCTTTTCTTTCGTAGTGTGGTCCCTTAATCGTAGCTCTTATCCTCAAAGTCACCTGGTACCTATCAATGAGATTTTTGCCAATTATCAAGTGGGTAGTCATCTAGCGAAACGCAGCCAACTTTTCGTCCCGATAAGGTAGTTTCGCTATCCTAGCCGTATTTGCATTCTTGGTGCCAGTTTCTGAAAAAATAGTTTCGCTGTCATAGCCAAATTTCAACACATCCCAGATGCCTTGTCCAACGACACCCTCCCATCGACAAAGACTTAACCTATGGTTTGGGTTTTCTTTGTTTTCGCAACTCGTGTGTAGCCAACGGACAACACAGTTAATTTTTATCTATTTAGAATTCTGTCTCTGAGGCGATCTGGCCAACCCTGGAATTCGCCAATTAGCTTTTTGCCGTCACCAAGCGGTTGGCCCGTTAGACGCTTTCACATTCTGGCGTCATCTATTCCCGATCCTATAAGTTCGCCACCATGACACAGTTAATTTTTATCTATTTAGAATTCTCGACAATGGCAATAAAAATTTTCACCATTTTTCCTTGTCAAAATAACACCGCTTAATGTCCCTTTCGTGATGGCTTGTTTTTAATCATCTAAATTTAACTCTCGCCTTTCTTTTTTTTCTCTTTCTTTCCTTTTTCTTTTCTCCTTCTAGTAACCCTAAATGGTGTCACATTATGGTCTTAATTTCACTTGTTTTTCCTAACAATTGCATAAAACTTTATTCTATGGCTTCAAGTAAGCTCAGTAAGTTAGTAAAAAAAAATTGAAAATCCGAGACATTAACCTCAGACATATATCTTGGAAAGTCTATCTTACTGTAGATCCTTTTTGTGATTGAGCTATGCAACCTTAATAATTGACTGAACAAATATTTCCGTATGAATTGGTTTCACCTAATCCGAGTTGTGGCATTAATAGCGTTTAATGCTGTATAATATCACAACAAATATAAATATTAATTCTTCTTTTATATAACCTGTCACTTCTTGACGTAGGCAATCATGGCCCACCACATCCCTCTGTTCCTAGTAGATCTTAAAATTTTCTCTTTTTGTTTGTTTTGTTTAATTTGTTTTACGGCATATCAACCTCAATGGGGTATTTCATGCCGACAAGATTTTTATTGCTGGAAATATATTTTGTCTTACAAAAATCTATTGCTGGAGAATATTTTTTCCAAAAATATTGCTGATATTTTTATACTTTCATTGTGATTTGACCCATTTTGGCGAGTGTAAATATTTTCCCATAGGTGGGAACATAATTGGTGCTACCAATTAGTTCACGTTCTTCAAAACCTCCTGATCAGTGGCTTTGATGTCGCATTGATTATATAAACATTATCACAAGGATTATATCGAAAATGAAAATAGAAAAAAATCGGAATTTGTTGCACAGCCATTTTAATCTTACAGTTTATAAATACAGCGAATGTAAAAAAAACAAAAAAAAAACAGCCACATATATTTCGATGCGATAGATTATTTTTGACTGTGAACAAAGTAGATTTAAAATAGTTAAAATTATGAAAGCGACGTTGAGATAGACATTAGCCCAACGTTTATATCCATAATTGCAACCTATTTTTGCAGGTTTCTTTCTGTTATTTCACTATTTATTGTCAAAGAAATACATTCGTTATAGAACTCAGTATAGTCTTTATAATACCATAAGATAAATATAATATCAATTTTACATATAGTAAATTCTATAGAAGAAAGCGAATATAGATTACAACATTGTCTTATAATTATTTTCTTTATTAAAATTACCATTAGGCATAATTACAATCAGAAGAAAAGCGGTGAAATTTCTCGGAGACACAATGAGAAAACAAGGATTAGAGAAAACGATACTCACAGGACATATTGAAGACAAGAAGGACATAGGGAACTAACGAGTAACCTATGTAAGAAGCTTATATGAATGGATGTGAAGAAAGGGATTGGGATGGATAGTGAAGCATTATCGACTATGAAGGGTACAAAATAAGGGAACGCCATGACCGCCCACATCACAAAGGAATACGACTCATAGAATATGTCATGCAAATTTGAGTTGCATAGATTCTTCTATGTTTCGTGTCCCTTCAGGACGTTGGCGATAATGGCCCTCTACAATTTCCTGTCCATTTTAGCATTTAATGACCTATTTTTCTTTTTGTTATCTCTCCCAAATCTATGTTCTTCTATTTATTTACTGAAGCTCGCTAATTAGGTTATACATTGTTTTCCTCTTTCTTCTTTGCCTTCAATTTTTCCTGTGAGTATAGGATATTCCAAGACCTCTTTCCTTATATGCAAACTAGAAATTTCAACTACCGTTTCCTGGGGGTTATGTGTATGTTTCCTTTTTGGTTTACATTTTGTCTAAAACTTCCTCCTTGCTCTCATGTTCGATGCGTATTCTCAGCAGACTCTTGTAAAACCTCCATTTTTGTTCCTTAACTTTTCTTCTTTGTGATTTTTACCATTTTCTTTTACTATAGTTACGTGCTAGTGGGAATATATTGTTTAGAATGTCAGTTGGAAAGACAGATGAAAGCAAACACGAATGTTGATTTCATGCTTTATGGAGAATATTTTGGTATATGGTTATCTTGAACGGAATTTGAATTCGTTTAGTCGATTCTGTTTTCCGACTGGATAACCACTCCGCAATTTATTGTTGACACTTTATTTACATTGATTTGCGTAGACGGACGCACAGGCCACACGAAGCTTATGGTGCATATTCTTCTTCTAAGTTTACCAACTTAACCAGTGAGCAAGTTCATTCTTGTTTAAATTCTATGATCTGACAGGAACTGGTGTAGTATGCGTGGTTACAAGGGAGATAATTCAGTGCAGCAGACAGGCGTACGCAGGTAAGGCTTATTGTTCCTAGTGCCTACTGAGTCAGTTTTTGGTTCTATACTGCAAACTTTTGTTAGAATGCAAGGTTTTTTTTTAAGGTAACATGAAAATATGTTTAATTGTTTTTTTAATATACATACAATTACCAACTCTTGTGTGAAACCTTTTCATAAACTATAGCTAATCTGATAGCAAAACTTGTGAAATGCTTCATCCCGTTTTTGGCAAATATTCCAGAGCCTGACAGATATCCTGAGACCATGAGCGATTCCAGGCCGGTTGAGTGTTGTTTCGAAATGATGAGCGTTATTGCCAAACAATAACAGTAGGACGCCAGAATACGTAATAAATATTTCAGAACATATCCACGAGTTTCTCTGTTATTTCCTTAGGCTATCTCTCCTTATTGAAATAATTTATGGACGTCACCAGGAGAATTCTATTCCATGAGCATTAAGGTGTCACCAGGAATAACATTATATATTATATCTACGATGGCATCTGTAAATATATTCAACGATTTCCTATCCATTATTTATTAAATAATTCTGTTCTTTTGCTGTTGTTAACACATTTTGTTAAATAGAATAATGCATCATTTTTTCCAAAATTTTGCTTTCAGGAATCATGAGCGAGGATTAATTGAACTTAAGTTTCTAAATTCGGTTTTACATAAAACTGGATATTGCTTTAAGAATAAACAGAAAAAAATATGGCAACTGCACAGATTTTTACATAGTTGTGTTAAGTGAAATGGAAAGCCAGATATTGACACCAAGTTTCTAATACGTAGATTCGTTTAATGGTATCTTGCGGCAGACGAAAATCCCATCCGAAATCTTGGATTCGACGTATTTCTCATTAAATTTAGTATTTATTTCTTGTACTTTTTTAATCTTCAGCAGCACTTCCTGCAACTTCGCTATGGATTAATACTGAAGAAACTAGACCTTTAACTTTATATCGAATTATCACAGGCGTCTTTTTTATTTTTTACTCGGGCTGATAAAATCAAGTAATGCAGTAGAACGTGTTATACAATGAAATCTAGCTGAAAAAGAACATCTCAAAGACAAATCAAAGAACTGGGAAAGAATTGCAAGCCATATAAAAATTAAAAGAGAAAAAAAATCGTCAGTTGAAGTGTTTATAATGAATAAATAACGAGAAACAGAGAGATGATTTGAAATCTCTGCATGGGCGAGAAGCTGGAAATTCTAGAAATTAACAACATGAATAATTTAAAAAGCAAAATTGATATTATTCCGAACTGTCGGCACGTTGACGAATTTATTTTGAAAAAAGTACAAAAGAAAAATCGATCTTGTGAACATTCAAAATAAAAAAGGCAAGCAATTAGAAAAAATAGCTATGCATGATAATAGGCGTTAATAGGTAAATAAGTAAGAATTTATATTTTATGTCCATTGCTTAGAGGAGGAAACGCCCAAGAAATCATTTAACTAAAGGGCTTCGCGGCGGGGATTCTGAATAACTTGAACAATTTTCATTGGCATAGTAGTTATAAACTTCTGCAGATGGCTAGATGGATTGTTATTGCAAGCTGTTAAATTCGCTTGACAAATATCATGCCTTATTTAGAATTAACATTTCTAGAGTCTTCCCTTAACATCCAACCACCAAACTATTTCAATGTGGGTATGGTTGACAAACAATGTTGGATATTCAAAAAAAAAATTACGTTATTTGTCAGGAAAAAGATCTTTGTCCTGCCGGCATTATGGTTTGAAGCTTAGTCCGGCTCAAATATCGATTTATTTCAAAACTAATCGTGAGTTTTCAGTTATTAAGCATGCTCTATCTGACGCACATGTACAACCTGAAACTGCATTACTCTTTGGACAGAGATAGCATCCGAAATCATGATGTAACATCCTTCAGAATGTCATGTAGAAAATATCTCTGTTGGTGTATCCTTATCATGACAGCAACTTTGAAAAGCATATAGATCATCCAGGTGAAATGATTTATCAACAGAAAGAAAAAAAAAACTCTTACTTTTCTATACCCTATGTTTGTCACTTCTTAACAAAGTTTAACCGAGCTGTTATGTGGTGTGGAAACTGACACAGACTTTGAAGTGATTTACGGTTTTTAAAGCCTTTCTCTCGGAGGTGCCTTCTTATGGTTCTTGAGCTTCATTCTATTGCCCGTAAGGGTCACATCTGACAGGCATGTGTCTTACCGGACAAACCGTCAAATCATTTTGCTCAATGCTAATAAAATTTCATTGTGTTGACCACCTAAAATGTTCGTTCCCTATCCCTCATAATCTTTTAAGAAGTTTGGGAAGGCAGTTTTATTGCGTCTAATTTCACCATCTTGAAAGAGATCTTGATTTGCAGATATAAAATTCTGCCACGTTCCACCTTTCTCACCTTTTAGCTTTCCCTTGTTTCTAGGTAATATAACGAAGGAAATACCAGTGATTGATGTTGAGTGTGGTAATGCTAGATCATAAATGACTGGATTTCATTAAGTGCTTACCATTTAAAGTTTCGTTTAAATATGATCTAAACGATATGATATAAAATTTTAACTAACTAGAATTTAGTATAATTTTCCCAGTATTCAGTTTTTTCTATTATATTTAAAAAAAAATTCTAATTTTAAATATGATTTTCTTATTCCCACATATTGAAGTTTAAATCAAGTAAATGGTTGTCTAACAATACAAATTGTATATTTTTTCTTCATTTTCATCGGCCTTAAAATTTTGGCTTGCAGTCTGCGTATATATATATATATATATATATATATATATATATATTGAAAATATTTCTTAGTCCTTGCCAACGAATTTCGCCATTCGACTTTATCGAGGTAAGTGATGATAAATAAAAGAGAAATATTGTGTAGTTACATCAAATTAAAACTATTTTTTTAAAAAGACGCTCCTGTGTAAGCCTCTTTCTGGATATTGGTAACTTTTTTTTTTTTTAATTAGAGTTTGTTTTTGTTTTTTATGCCGACAGTACTGTTAAATATCTCAGAATTCTGAAGATAAGACAAATTGGATAAATTTTTTGAATTTGTAGTAACTACACAAAATTTCTCCTCTATTTCTCATCACTTGTCTTGATAAAGTTGAATGATGAAGCGAATCGGCAAGGACTACGAACAATTACCCAATTGTCTTTTTTATCCAATTTGTCCTATCTTCAGAATTCTTCAAGTAATACATCACAACTTGTTTGTTGGCTTTCCTCGTTGAGCGGATTGGCAACTATCATACAAATATAGATAAAGAGAAAAGTAGATATATATTAGGTATTGTGTCAGCAATTTTATGTTGCGCATGTTGGAAGTAATTTATAGACAACAGTTAAGTAACTTAACATGTTATGTACAAGTGAAACGATGAGTGTATTGAGTGAAAATAAAGTCATTTTAGATCTGGGATTTCGGATTCTCATGCATTTCTCACGAACCAACGTTTATTGTGTATATTCGATGTACTTTATCACGTGTATGTCGTTTCGTATGTCACGCTATCAAAATATATGAACACAATGTGAACTTGAAAATTGATAATTTACAAAACGAGTAGCATTCCCGAACTAAAAAAAAGCCTGTCTCAATAAAACGATCAGAAATACTTCGAACACATTAAAATTCAAACATTTCCTTAATTGTAATTATCAAGAATTCTGTTATTGTTTAGAATACAAAACTATGTACTTATATGAATTTTTAATAAGTTTCACAGCATGCTAGGCGGACATGCCATTAAGACACAAGCGGTTACAGGGTGGGGAAGAATTATGAACAGTAACGTAAATATTGAACAGGAAGAGAAAAGATTAATCAAGTGGACAAATGATATCAATTGACACGGCATTTAAATTTTTGAAGATTAAAGTTCGTTGGAAAACATTGAGCCGGAACGGAGTTCCACAGACGAGAAGTGTAAACTTTTAGCATAGAATTTACGGATACATCTAGCCATCTCAATTGTATATTGATTTGATATCCTCCCCCAGTCGAGTATTGAGCTTAAATTTAAAAAAAAATGTCTAGATACCACAGGGAAGTTTACATTTGAACAATTACCATGAACGAATTTTTTAGAAAAGACACTGAGAGCCAACCTTACGGCAGTGGGAAAGTGACTGAAGCCGAGCCGCCAGACAAGGACTGATAATATTGCTGATTCTTCTTTGGTTTTTATCAATGAGCTCAAGGTAAAACGAAGGGGCTCGGGAATATATATTCAATACTGTAAATTCCCTTATCTATTTACCTGCCAGAAAAGAAGTTCACATTGTTTATTACTTTCCAATTTAATTTAATGGCTAAAAAGCTAGTGTTTTGAATATATGTCCGAAAACAGATATATATTTTTATACAAAATACACGACCCAAGAATCAAGCGAGTTATTTAATGAGTTTTTTTTTGTAACGGGTATATTCAGGACGTGGGGAGGCACTGTGGAATAATAGATAACGGCTCGGATTGCGAAATCGGATAGCCGAGTTCGAATTCCAGTCTTGCTAATACCCTTAGAGAATGTATGAATCCTCTTGTTATCCCCCCAGCTATGGGTAGAAAGTAGGGCAGACCGGGTTCCATAGAAATGAAGATTACTGCAGAAAAAATGAACCCAACTGCTGGAAAAAAAATCTGTCACGTCAGTCGTGTATTGAAAGATACTTGATCGCCTAAGCGAATATGACGCATGGCACATAACTGACTGATATGTAGTATGTAAGAAATGGATAATGTGAGCATAAAAAAATATCTTTAACATTTAAACCAAAAACCTGTTAGGTTACAATTATCGTGATTGAAGAATTATTATTACAGAGTTTGAAATGATAATCTGTTGGAGTGGAACTTCCTCTTTGCCAATGTAATAAAAAAAGTGAATTATGATGATTTGACCCTGGGCACGTGATATAGCGTGTCAGAATGATGAACGTCTGAACTAAGGACTAAACAAAGAATGATGAATATGTGTATCGATTTTGAATTTGATGTTCGTATTTTGTTGTGTATAGAAATACGGAACATATATATATATACACAAATATATCGAATTACTATATCGAAAAAAGGATAAGGCTTTTAAGGACTATGTTTGTGGGGAAAATTTCAGGAAAAATATGATGAATACTATTATCTCATCGAAAAGAATTTGATATTCCTATTTATATCATTTGGCATATATTAAATTTAGGCATTTTGTATCTTTATCCAGGTGGTCTTATTTAGTTCTTATCTATTATTTAAAGGTTAAAATATATATTATTATATACGCGTCTTGATTGATTATTCCTTGGTTGCAAACAAACGTTCATAATATAATACAAACATCAAATTTAAATTATCGAATGTATCATTTCAGTTTTGTAACTTCTTTACAGGATATTTTTTTTTTCTCTTTTAAATTAAATAATTTCATTTTGGTTCCAGGTTTTGTTTTGGTTTTTGATTTATTAAACACAACCTCATTGGGTTATTTTTTTTCCTGGATTTTCCTTCAGATCTTTCATTTATTTTTAACTTGCTTCCTTTTGTATTTCTATGATATTTTTCATTTTACTTTATTTCATCAATTTTTAAAATATTGCTGATCAATTGTTTTTCTAAACCTAGATCTTTTTTAAATTTATTTTTTTTGATCCCATTTTGGGTGGAAAGATTATCTCATTTTCCTTGGCTAGGAACCTAAAGCATCAATTTAAAACCTGTTATATTGTTCTGGCATATGCTTTTATCTTTCGACTTCCTATTTTCGGACCATTTTCAATTTTTCTTCTAATTGCAGGCATTAATTAAAGACGTGAGGGGCGCATATCCACGCTCCATTTTCCAGGTTGAAAATCTGTGGAGACTTTTGAAACATTATTTCTTGTTCTATTTTCGTTTGGAACCTTATTGCAACAATCGGGCGGTTTTACTTATCGGCATAATTTTTTCCTTTTTTTTTTAAAATGCATCAATCGTTTTTATTTACAGATATTTTCCGTTTTCTTGGCTTTTTTCTTTCTTCGTGCGTCTCTTTCGTTTCACTTTGTTTTTCCTGATAATGTATCAAACTTTTTATTCGTTTCAGGATTGTCTACTTCGTTTGCCAAATGTTCTTCCTTTAACTTTTTTTAATCAAAGTTTATTTAAGTCTTTCCAAGGTACGATATAATGTTATCATTTTGGATACCTTTCTTTGCTATCTTTCTATTCTTCCAATTGACATTTAAAAAAAAATTTTTATTCAACAATCATTTTCTACATTTAATAGTTTTTTAGTTTTTTTCCCATTTATTCTTTTCTTAGGATTTCCAAGATTTTTCATTTCTAGATAATTATTTTCTACTGTTTTTTTCATTCACCTCTTATTTTCTGAGAACATTTTTTTCTATGAATTTTTTTTTACCTCATTGGGTTATTTAATGCCGACAAGATTTTTATTTCTGGTGACATTTTTTTTACTTAATAAATGTATTGCTGGTAATAAAACCTATTTTACACTTTCATGTTTTGATCCCAGTTTGGGTGGGAGTCAACTATTTACCCATAGCTGGGAACCTAACAGGTCCTACCACCCAGAGGCAGAGAGGTCCTGCGAACACAAGCAATTAAGACGTGGTTCCACGCTCCTGAAAATCTCCTGAACAAAGGCCTTGCTGTTGGATGTAGTTTATCTTCTTACCCAGGATGCGGATGTAGTGTATCGTCTTACCCAGGACGCGGACGTAGTTTATCTTCTTACCCAGGACGCGGATGTAGTTTATCGTCATAACCAGGACGAGAACGTTATCATGGATACCTGCTTTTCTAGAATCCACTTGGCTACATTTTAGCCATCGATTAACTGAATTTGTTATCGATTCAACATGACTAGTGAATCGATGAATTACATATCTATATTCAAGAAGATGTTATCTGATTTGTACTGATCCTGGATCAGTTTGATTGAAATCACATTCAGCCAATTCACGAATATTCTATTAAACTACTTCAGAAGAAACCAAAATTCTGAACTGAACTCTACTATGGCTCACCTGCAGATACTTAGCCTTTTTAAATGATGATTCATCGTTCGGTTGTAAAAAGAATGCCGGTCTATTAGGCGTTATTTTGATTTACAGCAGCTGCTTACCTGCCATTCTATCACCTGCCACTAAGGTCTGTTTCTTATCTTTCTGGAAAATTGACATGAAATCCACGGCTTCATACACATAATTCAACTGAAGCAAGGGCAAGCATTTCATAAATGCTGAAATACATTCTGTGAATGTTAGCAGATTTTTATCTTCCCCATCAGATATTCACTGTCATTGGAGGACCCGATGTGAAAGAATATTATCAGCAGTTTACAAAAAAACGGAAATAGATGTCCCCCTCATATTTTAATGACATGGATTATAAAAGTCTTCATCTTAAAATTTACGGTTTGAATAATTAGCTAAAAACATGCATACAATATAATAACTTTTATAATCCATAGCCAAATAAATAGTTTAAATACCTACAAAAAGATAACCCTTTATGAAGTCGTCAAAAAAAACAAAAGTTATATTGTTTTTTTTATATGCACAAATCCCTTTTCATAAAGAAATAAAATAAAAAAAAAATAAATAAATCTCCATAGACACGTAAAGCCAGACTAGGCTAAAAACATCTTCCGTTTCAAATTTAGACACCCCCCACCTTACCCCGACTTGACATCTAGGGAAAGTAACTCTATACTGATACTTATTATTAACACCCAACACACGCCTACCCAATTTAAAAAATTCGCCCTAGCTGTTACCATGGAAATTTTGATTTCAATTATTAAAACCCGTAAATTTCTGAAATAAGTTATTCAAAAAAAAATTTCGCTTGAAGATGGAACAGAGCTTACTTTAACTCAATTTAATTCAAATAATTATATTAAAGTTTTCGGGTCTTGTTTTGAAACATGAGACTTCTTATGTCGCGAGTTGGAATCATATTTTTAAATTAATAATTATATTCATGCTCTACTTTGTATCAGGCACTATTTTTTAAAAATAATAAATAATATACTAAGGAACTTTGGATTATTTACCTAACCAGTTCTTTCCTATATTTTCTATATATTTTCTCATACATATATATATATATATATATATATATATATATATATATATATATATATATAAATAAAACTGTGTTAGTATGTATAGACAAGATGAAAAATGATTCAGCTTGGATATAATTCGCTAAGTTACAATGATGAAAAACTATTTAGATCCGACAAAAATGTAGTTGTTTACGTCAATTTGACAAAGATTTTCACAATTTGAGTTCAGGCATGGTGTCGACATTGTTGGGAAGAATACTAAGTCGAGAAATTGGTTTTCGTATCTTCAGTGAATTTGGTGACATTTCGTGTACGCGTGCCATGTAACGTGCAGAGAAAGCGTTCGAAAAGTATTCAAATGTAACCGCTAATTGTCATTAAAACAGCTGCTGCTGTTGTGATGAGACTTAGTAGACAATATGGAAATCATATATTATTTACTTTAATGTCGAATGAATATATCTGTATCCGTCTATATTTCTGAGATGAGTTATTATGTACACTATTTACATTATTCGGACTATTGTCCGCATCGTTTTTGCCATATTTATCACAACGCTTCGGCCACCTTGTTCAGGTCGTTGGAGTGTCGAACTGAACACTTTATTTCGTTCATTGGGGTAGACTGTTCTTGTTCCACGTGCCATGTCTAATGGATGTCAGTTTTCAGTTATCTTCTGTTAATTCGACTCTGCAATTTCTCTACTGTTATTCAAATCTGTCATAGGAACTAGCTTTAAGGACACATGGCAGAGTGGATGAAGGCGTTGTTTAGATCCAGTGACAGTGTGAGTTCAATACATGGTTAAGGCAGTGGAGAAATTGGGGAGGTTAATTAACAGGCGATAACTGATAACTTACATCTATTAGACATGGATCGTGGAACTAGAACAGTCTACACTCCAGCGAGCGAAATAAAGACATTCCAAAGAGCTGAAGAAGTCCGGACCGTACAACGGCCCAAACGTTGTAATAATATGGCAACAAAGATGAGGACAATAATCGGAATGATGTAAATAGTTAAAATACTCTGTCTACTAAATTTCCTGGAAACTGTTACGAATTGAAATCACACACCAGGTTTAAAATCACAACACTGGTAAAGTTTATAAATCAAGGACTGATATTTTGCTAATGAATAAGTTACAGATTTTACAGTTGCCTATGTTTAGCCAAAAGAGTATTCCTATTGCAAAATTTACAACCAAAAAATATTGTAATTCTTTATTTTTATAAGATTAAAAAAATCCAGTAAAGTCTTTGTATATATACAGACATTCACTGGGAATGGACATGTGTCATATTATTATATTTGATATAGAATGCACATGAGTTGATGCATCAAGTATATTTTTCTTTATGCAAATGTGTATTGTGCGTTAGCTAGTAATTTTCCTTCGAAGAATGCATAGGATTAAAAAAGTGATCTATCTGAAATATCCAATGATATGGTTGTTTCTAAACCTGCATTTTGAAAATTCTAGGAAATCACAGAAATCAAATCTCTGTCTTTCACACACACACACACACACACACACACACACACACACAGAGAGAGAGAGAGACAAGCATATATATATATATATATATATATATATATATATATATATATATATATATATATATATATACATTATTTAAATTATTCGGATTATTGTCGTCATTTTGTCACCATATTTATTACAACGTTTCGGCCGTTGTACGCTCCGGCCTTCTTCAGTTGGATGGAATGTCAAAGTGAACACTTTATTTCACTCACTGGGGTAGTCTGTTCTAGTTCCACGTGTCATGTTTAATGGACGTCAGTTATCAGTTATCACCTGTTAATTTACCCTCTGAAAGTTCTCCTCTGCCTTAACCGGGTATTGAACTAACACTTTTTGGGTCCTGTCACTGGATCTAACCAACGCTTTTATCCCCTCTGCCATGTGTCCTAATACCTCATCCATGATATATATATATATATATATATTTGATTATAGAAATATATATATATTATATATATATATATATTTATATATATATATATATATATATATATATATATATAAAAGGGATTTATCTTTGCTTGAATATATTTCTTTTTTACAATTTGATTACTGTCAAAACACACTTGTGTATCACTATCAGATTTATAAACACTTGTATTTTCATTTTTGAGGAGACTTTGTCACTTCAGTGATATCCTTTAATACACACATTATCTTCTCAAAACATACATATGTAAACCACATACAAATCATATTAACCTGTCAATTTTCTTCTCTGCCATTGAAACTTTTTCTGGTGTAGGATTTCAGATTTAAAAATCCTTTTATTTTTTTTTTAATTTGAGGTTAAGAACCGTGGGATAATTCCCAAAAAATATGTTTAGATTCATATGAGACTGATAAAAAAAACAAAAATACATACATAAAACACACCCCAAGATAACCATTTTAGCATTTTCAAATCTTCCAACATGAAAATTTGGAAATAATTCCATAAGAACCACAGAATACAAAATCCTTTTGAATATGTTACCTTGTCCTGAGTGTAGATTAAAAAACCGTGGCTTGGATGATAATTCTCTTTAATTTCCATATGTCTACTGGATAAAAAAAAAAAAAAAAAAAAACAGAAAAATTTCTATTACCCAACAATAAAAGATAAGTTCAGGCTTTTCTTGATAAGTGTTTCATGTTACTTCCCATCACGCCAAAAAGGTTAAAACATTTATTTCCTTAAATTACAGAATATAGACAAATTATATCTGAATATGTTACCTTGTCTGCTGAGTGTAGATTTAAAACCGACACTTGGATGATAATTTGTGTTTACCTGCTTCACTATATGTCTACTTTACAGTCACCCTTGTTTAACACTTCTTGCAGAAAATTGCTTTACGTAACAATAAAATATACTGGTTAGTGTCACTTCTTGATCTGGATAAATAAATTTGACGTTACTTCCATCACGCCGAAGGTTAAAACTTTATAATGTTAAATTATTCTTAGAATATAGATATTCTTTATAGTTTATAGATATTATTCACATTTTACACTAATTTTACATATATCTATAAAAAACCTATTACCAAAAAGAAAATTTACATTTTATTGTTGGTAAGTTATCATGGTGTCTTTGGCAGACATGTTTCCAAATTCTATAAAGTTAGATTATGATACATCGGGTGCAATATAAATTATATTAGTAAAATGACAACTATTTTTAAACATGAAGTTAATGAAAATAATGGAACATCCCAATAGGAATTTCATTAAAGAATTATGCAATGTCTTACAAATGGCCGGTTTTAGCATTGTATTACAATGGAAATCAGATTTTATTCATTTACACGTAAGATATATTGTCAGAATATTAAGAATAATGGTAAATGAGAGAAATTATTTGGGACGTGTTTCATCCTTGAAAACAATTCTTCAGACTAAATAATATTGATTCAACATATACTATCTATCTGTTATATATATATATATATATATATATAATTATTTAAATACATTAACATTGAAGTCTGTCTATATGTATATATCATTAATTTAATTTTCTTGTTTGGGTCGACTGGAAAGAGAAAATTAAATTTTATTTTCTATTACAAAAAATTTAAACAGCAAACCTTATCATAAAAAATAACAACACGCCGGCAAAGTGAAAACTGCATTAAGAACCAATATTATTTACGAGTTCAAATGACCCATAAGGAACTCAGTCCCTGATCAAACCGAACTCATAAATAATTACATCGGTCACACTACAACATACATATCCAAATGAGTTCCGTTAAACCTACCCGACATAACTCCACGAAGACTCATTTAAACACAAACGCAAACCTAATAGACTCCATCTGAATTAAACTGGTAAAAAAAGTATAACTTCAACCATATGCAAAGATAATTTAAAATAATGAAAGCCCTAATAATAAAAAAGGAGAAAGGAAGCATTCTGTTAAAAGTAAACGTATAACAATTCTTGATAATGACTAAAACTATAGCTGAAAGCGCTCGGACATGCAGAACTTTTGCACAGATTTTACAGAGTTTTTGCCCAGAAAAGAAGACACTTCACTCGTATTTAACGAAACGTGTATAAAAGAGGGATTAATGCCTAAATACAGGATATGTGCGTATATATATATATATATATATATAAAGAAATATTGTCTTAAGATGGGCTATATTTATGGGTTAAAGTGCTCACTATCAGAGATAGAGCGTGTGTAAATATAAAAGTGAACATAGAAATCAGCACTTAGAGACGACAGTCTGTTTTTTCATGCTAGTGGCCCGACGATTGCATCTAGCATGAAACAGACTGTCGCCCTAGTGTTGACTTCTTTATGTTCACACACATTATTATTAAATAAATATATATATATATATATATATATATATATATATATATATATATATATATATATATATAGGGGAGAGAGAGAGAGAGAGAGAATGGCGGAAACTTATATTCGGACACATACGAATTTTTAATTTATTGTATTTCCAACTAATGAGTATTCATGTTTTTCATGTAATTAATTGTACACAGATTCATAGTAGCTAGATATACAAAGAAAATGGACAATTTTTTTGATTAAATAAAAATAAGTCCCATTTATACATTTTTATTGGGTGAAGAAATTATTTGTTCAATACGAAAAATAATGCATAATCTTCATTTAATACTTTGTACAAATAGCAATTATTCACTTCGGCAACCAAACCCGTCTTGTAGTTCTGAATTAATGATTTGCAAATTTTAGTTGGTATATTTACATTCTTCTTCAGATCCGGGATATTAAATCGAGGTCGCGATTGGATTTGAATTTTCTAATAATGTCACCGATTCAAGTTTACATTTAAATATGGGGAATGATTTGGCCATTTCATGTTATTTACATTAGTTTCAACAAGACATTTCTTCGTAGATTTTGAAGTGTGTTTAGGATCATTATCTTGTTTGAAGATCCCATCAGGAAGAAAGTTCAAGATTTTAAGACGAAATCATTAAATTTGAACGCAAAATATTTTGATATGATGCGGTATTCATTCTATCATAGATTACTGATATGTTGCCAGTAACTTTTGCACAAAAAAAAAAAAACCCAAACAATGATGCCGCCACCACCAAATTTCACTGTAGGAACTGTGTTTTTTTTTTTGTGGTTGTTTGAAGGCATGGCCATCTTTCATCCATACATGATTTCTAGAATTATGTCCAAACAACTAAAATTTTGTTTCGTCTGTCTATAATAATCTTTCCCAATACAATTTCTTTATCATTATGTTCAAGAACGAATTTCAACTTGGCATCTCTGTGTCTTTTCAATAGCAGTGAATTTTTATGAGGGGAGCGTGACTGTGAATTTCATTGATTATTGTCCATTTAGTGACACAGATTACTGATTAAACTAAATCATCTTCAGCGATCTTTTAATGATTGGATTTTCTTGAATTTGACGCATTAATTTCCCCGAAAATCTTGAAGAAATCTTTCATGGATCACCTGTTCTTCTTTGGTTTGCAAAAATTTCGATTTCGTCATACCTTGCAATGAATGGTAGTAAATGGAATATACAAGTTGTCTGAGATTTTTCTGCAACATTTACCTTATTTCCAGATATTAAGAATCAGTTCTTGCCACGATGATAACCTTCTCACACGAATAACAATTACAGAATGAGACTTTCGCATTTTTTTAAGCTTAAAATAACTACTGATAACATTAATGGAACATTCTAGAATATTCCACTTGAATAATCTCGTGCATAAAATCAATTTAAATCTGAAACTCGCATTTTACGAATACTTTTGTTCACCCATTAAAATGGATGAATTAGATTTATTTCTATTAAGTTGAAAAATTTGTTTTCTATGGATATTTATTTATTATGCATCTGTATACACTAAATTATCTCAAAATTATATTTATTCATTTGTTGGAAATACAATAAATTAAAAATATTATGTGTACGAATATTTGTTTCCCCCCACTTTATATGCGAGGGTGGAATTATATTTATACATATGTTAATGTTAAATAAAAGTGTTTTTTTTTTTTTATGTACAGGAATACTCTCTATTAAATATATTTACAATAGAGTATTATTCTATACATGCGTAAAGGAATATACATATAATATATATATATATATATATATATATATATATATATATATATATATATATATATGTGTGTGTGTGTGTGTGTGTGTATATATATATATATAACGTCACACATAGACAGGCTTTTTCGATGTATCTCAGCTCATCAGTGTAGCTAGACATCCAATCGCTTCTAGCCGGGATCGAAATCCGACTGATGACAAATCAGTCGGAAATTCTACCTCTAAACTATTTGCACCTGTAGAGAGCAGTTTTAATTTGTGTTTTATTTGTTTTTAAAAAAAGACGCCTGTGACCAAGAGAACGCAATCCATTTGTTGAGTCTTTCATTATTAGCAGTAGTAATCACTGTTTACAAATTCGCGATTTCTCTCCAAAGCGCTCCCCCGAAATAATTTTTCGGGGCATTTATGCATATATATTATAGGAATATTCACGTAATAGAAAACCTAAGAGCCACTCAAGGTAGAGTGTTACTGTAGGTATTGTATGAGCACTAGAGAAAGAAAGAAGCGAAGTGGGTTGATGCAGGAAAAAAAAAAACAGTTAAACCTTGACAATGGAATGTTTGGGAAAACATCCTGTCGTGAATCCGTTTAACAATGTAGCAATTTATGGGAAGAAGCCTTCTAAATGAAACTTTCTTCTTACTAATATTAAAAGAAGCAAATGTGAATTATTCACATTTGGCATTCAAATAGCAACTGAGCAGGAAGAAGCGTTTACTTTACGAATACTTGACCACACACGCATGGATGCTGTTGAACTCTATGAAGACAGGGAACAGATATATATATATATATATATATATATATATATATATATATATATATATATATGTGTGTGTGTGTGTGTGTGTGTGTGTGTGTGTGAATTACGTAGGCTTTTTCAATTTTGGGCAAACAGTTACCTATAATTTCTATAATTCTTATCACGATAATATGGCAAAAATATCATACCATGCAAATCATATCAAAATATTATATTTCAAAACCTCCACGGAAGAAATATCTTGTTCTCTAAAAAAACATTGTATCACATTTCCACCCTGATCACAGAATTATGATGTCCTCTGATATATAGAAAATATATCAATATTCATTGACTTATTATAAAGTCCGTCTCTAAACACAACTAAAAACGAACCTCATGATGAACGATGCTATTAAAAAAATAAAGAATATTAAATCCTTACTCGACAACGAGGCTGAACATTTGAAAGAAACTTTCTCTCCGAATTCCGCAACAAGGTTTTCTTTTTGATGAAAGCATTATGGAACCAGGAATTTATGCACCCATAATGGGGTTTATTACTCATTAATATAAATGTAATGGCTAATGTACAGATGATGAGATAGGGGATATTCTGATGACATCGATTTTTATAATTGGGATAAGAATAAGCTTGAACAGGAAATAAAAATCTTCTATCAATTGTTACAAGAAGATTTCCCCAACAGAAATTATGATTTGGAATGATAGCATAGATTTCAGTTACCATGAATCCATCAGTTAATTCCGTGATGTGCAGTTGATAAATCTTAAACACATCACAAGGGTGGGCGTTAGGATCAGTTATAACAAAGTGAATATAGGAGAAAATAAAATTGAACCTAGAATAGACTAGAGCATAGGTAGTTCTCTCTACACAGATAAAAGCTACAAAACCAAAAATTAACCTAAATTCAATCAGGTCATGTACTTTCTCCTAATCTCATCAGCTGGAGACTTTCATATGTATTTCGTGCATTGCACCAAATCCATTCAGAAATATTTAAACAGTTAAACAGCTTTCAAAGATCAATGGTTAAAACGGGGTTTTGGCGAGAGATGTCTGTTTTTGTTTTGGCAAAGATGATCTTCTTTACCATTGTGAACTGCTCATACAAATATTTGTACCAAACAATAAAAATAATATCACTGGAACACTACCAACAACAGCAATAACTAATACCGATAACACATCTGTCATATAGGACATAAATGGAATCGTCCGTTTGTGTAAATAATCTGAGTTAACCGGAGGTGAGCAGAGTTTGCATTAGGTCTTAGCCGCGCGCGAAGCTCTTAGTGCTTGTTAAACTCTGGAAGAGTGGAACTTAGACGTGGCTATGCCGAACGCAAGAGTCTCGCGTGTGGAAGTAGAAAAACCCGATCTGCGGGGAATTTTTGCACGAGACTGTGGGAAAAGAAAAACCCACGGCCTTGTACCACATCCCTCTCTGTGGGGAACTCAGTTAATCCCGAGTTAGCATTAGGTCATTTGCTAAGTGTACCGTCGTTTAGCAAGCCTTCTATTTCATTAATTAGTTTCGTGTGTGTCTTCTTATCTATTTCTATCTGTTATCTCGAAAACACGAGATAAAGCACACATTTATCTCGAAATTAAAGTAATGACATAATGAAGATGCTGATATTTCAAATGAAATTTTAGGACGGAAAAACACGTCAATGCTGGAAAGAGCGGTGACAGACAGTTGACTTGAAAAAAAGTATTCCCCTGAAAAGAAAGATTTTAAAAACTTCAGCTAAAAGAAGGAGAAGCATATCGGGCAAAGAATGCCGTGTCTTTCCATGTAGGGTAACGGCTTATTTTATCATTACCATATATCAAATATTTCCACTATGAACTATGTCAACTTTTATATCTGAAAAATCATGTAAATAGATAATTGCAGCTTAGTAGGTTGGAAAGTTGAATTCACACTGCAGGACATGGACTTGTATGAGAAATAAACGCCATTTTCTTGGTGGTAGTTTATGAAAAAATGCCATATTCTTAATAATATCTCAGCCTATATCTACAATATAACACATAAAC
This sequence comes from Acanthosepion pharaonis, assembly GCA_903632075.3. Classification (NCBI taxonomy): domain Eukaryota; kingdom Metazoa; phylum Mollusca; class Cephalopoda; order Sepiida; family Sepiidae; genus Acanthosepion; species Acanthosepion pharaonis. The sequence goes on from CAHIKZ030005568.1 coordinate 1,202,239, forward strand.
AACTGAGAATGGTGGTGGTTTAAATATACTATATATATATATATATATATATATATATATATATGTATGTATATAATGAATCAGAAATACGAATATTCAGAATAGAAACACTGAGTGTGAAAGATATATTTTTAGGAAGTATTTTTCTAACTGCGACTGCCAAAAAAACAAAACAAAAAACCTCTCTGCAGAAAGACAATGAAAATAAATACTGTATTCTTACATTGTCTTATGTTCATTATTATAAATATTGTATTATTTCCTTATCTATCGTTCTTTTTATTAATCTGAAAAAGTGAGGATTTTTTGTACAAAAGTTTCTTCTTTACTGATTTCTCAATTAATAACCTTTAGGCTGGTGAGTTGTCGTTGATGTCTTTCAACAATCTCCACTAACACTTACTTTTATCTCACTTTTGCAAGACAGATTAAAAATGTTTTGAAAACATATTTAGGAACTTGCGTATAAGCGCAAAAGCAGATCATACACGTATATTCACAGACTTCAATTTCTTCCAAGCAAAAGCACGCACACTAAATAGATTACACACCCGTTGTTGTTTATCGAGTGTCAAGTAGATCAGTTTTTAGAGCGAAATAATAAAAAAAAAAAAAGTAACTACACATGATTTGATAATAATGGTGAAAGACTATAAAACCAAATACACTTTTTGGAAGAGCCGAGTACATAGAACTGATTCACCGCTGGCTTTGTTTCCGGTTTTTCTTTCAGGGAGGTGCTTATACTAAACCGGTTTCCAACCAAGGATATAGGAATATCTGACGACTTTACCCATTATTGGGAGAAAGAAGGGACGCATAAATACATTCCCGATGGTATTAGCATCCATACATACATACATATATATATATATATATATATATATATATATATATATATATATATATAACATTGCGACAATTTACCCATTAATTGGATATATATATATATATCACGTTTCATCCAATGCGGATATTTATCAAAATTAAAATACGAAATGAATGTAATTGAACAATGTGACTAATTACAACAAAAAAAAAAATAGTATATTCCTAGCAACTGGAATGTAGAGAAATTTTTTTAAAGTTTTCCTACTGTCATTCTTATTCATGAATATTGTCTTCTCTACTGGTTAAATCGGAGACATTTTCATATATATATATATATATATATATATATATATATATATATATATATATATATAAATAAAAACAGACCACTTTAAGGTTCCATGTAATTTTCTTTTCATTTTTTGTTTGGAAGTAAAGTCTGATGATCCGTGGTCTTTTAAAAGGGCTGTGCTGAAATAATTTTTTATTACATGGAACCTTAAAGTGGTCAGTTTTATTTAAATTATTTTTTTCTTAAATTATTTACATTGAGGTCTCTGGATTTTATCCTCCTTAGGTTTACCCATACGGATTACCTAGTTTTTCATAAACTATATATATATATATATATATATATATATATATATATATATATATATATATATATATATATATATATATATATATATATATATATATATATATATAGTGTTGTTCGATAAAAGTGACTCACCTGATATTTTTTTACTAAAATATTTCTTGTCTATTGTTTTGGGGTTAAAATAATTTTAATCTTACTAATATAAAAGTTTACTTCCCTGACCACCTAGGAAAAAAAGTTTATTCACCCTAAGGTATTCTATTGATAATTATAAATTTGGATATAAATGAGATTCAAGAAAAAAAAAACACTGTGCAAAAAAGTGACTCAGATAACGCTTTCTCATGATTAACATTGTAAATTTAAATAACTTTTGAAAAAATATTGAAAACTATTTTTACAATACACCCAGAACAATATTCTAGAGAATTCTAGAACAGCTTAAATTAAATCTAGAGTATTCCAGAATAATCCAGAAAGCCTCACCCAGTATAAAAACAACTTGAAATAGCCACTCAAGTCACTAAACAGATGAAAGGGTACAAAATCACATCAGAACCATTTCAGGCATCTATTATTGCCGACTCAAAAGCAGACAAGTCCAGCAGTGAAATTGCCGAAGTTGCAATGAACAATCGCGTGCTTAGGGCACATAATGATGCCACTCCTGCTCCAAGGAAGGAAAGAAGGAGACGAAAGAAAAAAATTGATGAGAACTGGCAGCTTAATCAAGAGAGAAGTTGCGAAGAATGGGACTATAACTAGCCAAGAAATTGCTGCCAGTCTAAGCGACGAGCAAGGTGTTAGTTTTGCCTCTTCAACAGTTCATCAGAACAAATTTACAGATCTTGTTAGAACAATGCTACAAATCTTGTACACGAAGGTTTAAGCCGCTAATAAGCAAAGCCAACAAAGCCAAGAGTCTTGAATGGGCTCACTATTACAAATTTTCACCGTAGAAGACTGGATGAATGTTCTCTTCTCCGATGAAACGAAAGTTCAGCTAGATTCAAAAAGGATAAGGTGAGTCACATTTTTATATATAATATATATATATATATATATATATATATATATATATATATATATATTATATGTGTATGTGAAAAGTGTATATATATATATATATATATATATATATATATATATATATATATATTATTTATATTATTATTGATATATTATATCCGCGGTATTTATTAGAACGCGCTTAATAGCAGAGATAGAGTTAACATATTTGTTTGGATATACGTGAGTTCGTGATCCTGGGTTTCACGCTTCATAAGCATATGTGGACAGTATTTTTGTCTGTATGAGTCCCGACAGACGAGCGAGTGTCTATGTGTGTCTGCGTACCTCAACGGCAACTATGCTTGCGTTAGCAAGAACTGACATCATGAGAACGATTTTCCCCTCCACTTCCATAATAACTCCAATACACGCAATCTACATAGATCCAAAACTTTTAAGAAATTAATCTGTTTGTCTGACGATCGCAAAAGTGTGAAACCCAGGGTCACTAGTAAATAAACCAAGAACTTGTAAATCCCGGGATGACCCATGCCCTTTACGCCTACAGGAAAAACTATACATCATTAAATTCCTAAATAATGAAAAATTATTAAACCATAGGCAGGAGTTAACGGTTTTCTGTCGGCATCAACAAACTTTCGCATTAAGTAATTAGCATAAAAAAAATCCCATAGCTAAATAAAAGTCTTAAAAGCTTAGCCAAATCATTAAATAGGAAAAAACCCTTTTTGTAGTCGTCAAAAAAACAATAATAACAAACTAAAATTCAGAGCAATACGATTTGTATATAAAACCCCCTTAAATAAACAAATAAATAAATAGATAATCAGATGGACAATAATAAAAGCCAATTCTCCAGATACATAACGACTTGTAGGCGCGCCATAAAAATATCCTTCACTGGGAACCAACTAAAGGGTGACCGCTAACATTAGCCTTGAAATAGATACCCTACCCAACCTTAACAAAACCTCTCAGAAGATGATGAATCTATTGATAAGAATTAACTCTCTGACCACTTAACGAAGGAAAATAGCCTAGCCACGCCCACAATAACGTATTTTGTAACGGACCACGCTTAAAAACACACGTAAACCGAAAGATAGCTTATTCCTAAAATTTCGCTTGAAGATGAAACGGGACTAAACACCACAATTCAACTTAAATTTAATAATTAATTGGATGGTTTCGGCTCTCGTTTTTGAAACATTAGAACTCTTATGTAGCGAAGGAATCTTATTCTTAATCAAAAAAATAAATATATATATATATATATATATATATATATATATATATATATATATATATATATATATATATAATGAAATGGGTAAATTGTCGCAATTTTCTATTTTGAATTTGGCTCATGTGTATGGATTTTTTTTGCTTTTGCCGAAGCACTGTATAGTAGGATTAGTTGGGCACTTTCTGTGACAAAAAGAACACCATGACAATTCACTCCGCCAGAAATTTAGAAACGGCATGATTTACTGCTTCGCATTCTCGACGGAAGTTCCAATACAAACATTTGTGAATATTTGGGTGCCAATCTAAGGACACTGCAGAGGATTCGGAGATAGTTGGATGATATATCCAGTCGACATCATACTGTCTAGAGTGATCACTAGTAATGTCAACGTTATGCCTCCATTCATCTTCCCACATATTCTCAGACTCAATACGGACGCCTGTCTCAAGTGCCTTTAGGAAGTAGTGATGTACTGGATCAACAGGGTAGCTGCTCAACATCCTATCTCTATTAACAGAAATCTGAACAATGCCATAAAAGCTAGAAAATCCATTCATGTCCGTCAGACAATTTCTGGGACCACATCACCACTTATATCAAGCCACCAAAATCCGCAGACTACAACCCCTGTTTATTACGTGTGGAGCGGAGTTTGAGCGAAAGACGAACAAAAAACTTTATGACGCATAAAATATACTGAAGCAAAATTATAGCAGAATCCACGAGCAGATCGTTGAGAATAAATACAGAAAATTCAGAAGACGTGTGGAAGCCGTGGTTGAAGTCAATGGCGATTTTATTTAATGAGTTTCCACTTTACTATTATTTCAAGATAATTTTGTGTAATTTTGGTAAATATAGCTGTTAAATGAGGTGCCAGTGTTATTTTCATTTTGCGTAGATGACAAATTATACATCATTCCCAGTGTGTGTGTGTGTGCGTGTGTTTGTGTGTGCGTGTGTGTGTGTGTTCATATATATATATATATATATATATATAAAATCTATAAAAAGAATACGCGCTCGGCCCGGTGGCTAGGATCAAGTGTAATATCTGCGCTTTGTGAGCTGCCGGGTCGGTGTCTATCGAACTCTCTGCTTGCAGAAAAAAAAAACCCGGACGAAGCTCCGCCGAAGGGTAGTGTTTCGTTGGGGAGTTTGACGGAACTGGCTCGCATCGGCGGGTTTGGATGGTTATTTATTTTTACCTGGGCCTACGGGCTCAGAAATACCCACATTAAAAAGGCCTTGTGCCGCATTCGATCCCCGTGGGTGGATTGATAAATACCATATATATATATATATATATATATATATATATATATGTGTGTGTGTTTTTCCAGAAATTGTTACCAATTTTGCTCGAAGTTTTCTGATGTCATGTTTTGTTTAATTAACATCGACCATCTCAGACCAAAGTACTATACTCAGCACAGCGGAAAATAATAAAATACTATTAATTCAATATAATTCTTGTTGAATCTTCTTATTCCAAGTAGTTTGGATAAATACTTGCTACTTGTGAGTATTTAGTTGGATTGATGGGAGTTTTAGAACCAGGGTCACAAACTCACATCAATCCGACTAAATATGTTAGCTCTACCACTGATATTGAGCACTTTCCAATAAGTATCACGCATAAATAATATATAAATAATATATATAATAAATTGCATATATATATAAATATATATATATATATATATATATGCATTTACACACACATATACACACACACAGACACAAAAACACATATATATATATATATATATATATATATATATATATATATAAATATGAATTGGAATTAAATACAGATTAATTATGGATTATAATACATTAAATAAGAAAGGTTTATATTTGTCACATCTTTATTTTTCTTTAAGTTTCATAAGAAAATGAAATTTGGAGCGGAATACAGTCTTCAGTTATATATATATATATATATATATATATATATATATATATATATATATATATATATATTGTTTTTTTTCATTTGCCTTGGTTAAGGAATCCTCACGTATCTTTGTCCTGTTCAGCAGCGTGTAATTCATGTGTGTTTGTATATCAATTTCATTTTAATATGCGTGATTTTGTTTATTTGTTTATTCGTTTATCTGAAAGTGCGCTTCATTTTTCATCAGCGTTTGTTGGTTGACCGTATGGTAATTTGTAGTTGTTTTTCGCGCGATTGATGTAATTTAAATTAATCTTGTTTAGTTGTAGCTAGGAAAAATATGTGTGCCTTAAAAATAATGAATGTTGGATATCGTTTACAGATATATTGCAAAAAAAAAAAAATCATCTTCAAAAATAAAAAAAGGGGAAAGCAATTCAATTACATAACTCATAAAAACGAAAGGACATCAAGAAGGTAGTAAAACATAGTTGCCCGACCTTTTAGTACAAAACAAAAAAGAAAAAAATGCTTTTTCATCTACCACGAATGTCTGTGCATGAAATAACACTTTTGGAAATACTTTTTTTTTATATTCACACTGTTTGTGCTTAACCGAGGCTTTTTGGATAATTTCTTTGGATTCCTTTTCGTTCTCAGTTCTTCAACAGCAGAAGAATTTAGCTTTGTGAACTTCAAAATTCTTTTGGGTTCTCTCTAGCTGGCTTGTAACTCTGTGCCTGCTTTTGCTCTTTACTTGATGCCAGAAATACATTCTCTCCCCTGATGTTAACACTGCTCTTAGTCTTTATCTACTGGCGTGAGTTCCATTTATTCGAAAAATGAGGTTCACGGAAGGCCCGTTTTCACTTTCTTAATAGGGCTTTAAACCACGCCTCTCATGGTTCAGTAAATACGAAAAAATATTTTACATGAACTTGAAATGAATCCTTAACTATTTTGGAGGTTTTAAACTGATGTGACTAAACATATATACACATCTAACAATCTTTTACATAAAGCAAATGACCTTCTTAAAATATACACTTCTCTCAAAAGAATGTGTACAAAAAACAATCTAAAGGATTGAAAAATTATTATTACATCAGAATTAGCAGTCATAAAAAATATAATTTTTTATAGTTTAACGAAAGACCCTCTTCCTACATTGCAGTATTTTTATTTTATAAAATATGATACGAATTGATGTGAATTTTATAAAATATGATGCGAATCGATGTGAATTTTATAAAATATGATGCGAATTGATGTGAATTTGGATCGATTATCCTTCCTAACAAGATCTATTATTCTTTTGGAGGTTGTGGTAAAAATCTTAGTTTTTGGAGAATTTTTCAAATTTCGTTGTTCGAACCTTGAATGGTAGGAGTATGCATTTTGACACCATTAGCATCGGAAGTGATTATGTTGTCGGCAGTAGGACATACTTTTTTTTAGACATGCCAACATTGTATACTCGTTGATTTGTATGTGGTGTGTATAGAAATTTATTACGTCAATGTTCGTGAATTCTACATTCAAGCACGTCATACCAAAAAACTCCATATAGCTCAGATACATAGATGACTTTCTTCTAATATATCCTCACAATAAAAAAATAATTAAGTACAATAAAGAGAGTTATTAATATAGAAGTTACCGTCGAATTCACACAGGAATATGAAATAGACAATTATTTACCTTCTCCTCGACATTCTATTAATAAGAAACTATAAAAATTAGATTATATAATTTACCGCTAATCCATAGAGACAAAATAAATTAATCAATTTCTATTCCCAACTCAGCCAAAAAATAAAATCAAGAAAAAAATCATAGGTTTTTATATCTAAACCCTTAGAAGAAGTAATCCTGTATACTTAGAAAGACGAAGAGGAATGCATTTACTAATAATTCTACAATTCTTCATCTTATTTCATCTGCAAAAGTAAGAAAATGAGCATAGTACCAGAAATATATTCCATGTTTCGTCTTTGTTAAGTCATTAATATGGTAGGTTGTGAGAATTGGTGAATTTCTTTCAACTGGTGAGTGTAGCGACATGAACAAAGAGATTTGCAGCGGAAAAATGGGTGTTTTTGAATACATGTAAGAAACATTATTTGTCATTTGGAAGCAATGGCCCATTACAATTAGTCGACACTTCTTTTTAATAAGATCTGTGTTTAAATGTCTCTAAACATAAATATATATATATATATATATATATATATATATATATATATATATATATATATATATATATGTGTGTGTGTGTGTGTGTGTGTGTGTGTATATATATATATATGATAGGATCAGTGGTGTAGAAATACCTGTGTTTGTCTCTCTAGGCGTGTGGTAATATCAGAGCTTCTTTCAGTTATTCCATCAGAGGAGAAAGAAAATTCTCTTTTTTTTTTGTACATACTGTTGTTCATTGGTGAGATTCTCCAAGTGCAAGTCTTCTTCTTATATATATATATATATATATATATATATATATATATATATATATATATATATATATATATTGCTTCGTATAGTAAGTTCCAGCTGAGACTTTCAGTGATGACTTGCGACGTCCATGTTCGAAAATACGGTGGCAACTTCATGTATAATACTATAAAATGCAGATAGATAGATAGATATAGATAGAAGAATTGGATGCGCTGAAACTTCTCCATTTTGTGACACCACTTAAAGGCTGACGAAATAAACTTTTGAGAATCCATTTTTTCGGGTACGTCTTACGTTATGTTTAAAATTTCCAATTACTGGACTTCAATCAGTTATCCCACACACACACATACACATATATATATATATATATATATATATATATATATATATATATATATATATACAATGATTAAGCAGTTATTGGTCAAAAGTTAAATCATACCAGGAAAGGCTTATATTTAAAAGTACTCGATGAACAATTTAAAAAGAAAATCGAAGGTGAAGAGCTTTTAAATTTAAAAAAAAAACATAGGAAGACTAATCACTTACGGTACCATGGTTTCACCAGTGAGCTTTAGTAAGGTAGTAGAGCGAAATTAAATAGCTAATGCTTTATTTGTTTATTTATATAACTCTAGTGCAAAACCTGCTTTTAAATTTTGAAATATAACATATTGTTAATAGTGAAATATGTAACCTTAGGGATAAACGCAAATGTCTACTGGATGGCCTTTGTAAAACGGAAGGAGTGCTTTACAAAGCGGAAGTAAATGATACAAATGACGTGAAGACACTGTGTGGCACACGCAAACAGACACATATTTCCTTCAGCAACTTACATCTTTTCGTAGTTTCATTTTTTAGTAGTTTATTGGATATTCATTAAATCAATAATTTTCCGTAATTTAAAGATGAATATTTGTCGAAGTGTTCAATTTACCTCTCCGCCAATTTCAGAAAGATGAAAAGAAGATAGAAATATAGAAAAAGAGTAGAAAAAGGAAAAGTTTTGCAGAAAAGACAAAAGATGTTAATAGAAATAAAGAAATTGTTGTATACGGAAGTAAAGTTTCTGTTTATTTTTCCGCTGAACAATGAAACAAAGAATAAAATAAAGAAAACATACTTGGATATTTTAACGGAAAAGGAAATCCATTGTGAAAGCGGGAGTAGACTGAACAAGAAAGACAGAGGGACATAAAGAACACCATTGGAAAGGAACAAAATAGAGAGAGACTGACAAACGGAGAGAAGTATGAAAAGACAAACAGAAAGAAGGACATAATGAAAGACATACTAATAAAAATAGATAGAAAGAATTAAAGAAACAAAAACAGAAGTAAACAAACAAAAAACAAACAAGGATAGGAAGACATAAAGAATAAAAAAAAACAATAAGCAAAGAAGAAATTTAAGCATGGAATTACAGAAACAATGTAACAAACAAAAAATATATAGTACAACGAAATACTTTGCAAGATGAGAGAAAATTATGTTAAAACTAAAGAAAAATATAACTACAGAAATATAGAAATGCTAAAAATAATAATAGTATGAAATAAATAAAACAATATGGTTTAGAATGAAAACACAACAAATTGGAACGGAAATTAAACTAATAAATAATAATAATAAATAATAAAATAATATAATAAATAAACAGGGGAATAATAACATTGTAACTTTAAGGGCAACTGGAGTTGAACAAACATGGCTAACATAAAAATATAAGTAGTAAAATAACGAAATAGAATAACATCCCATATTTCTGGAACTCAACTGGATTCCCTCTGATCGAGCCAAAAATATATACATATAGAAAGAATCAGCGGAGTGCAATAACTGAGGTGCTGACATATTTGTCGTGAGCGTAAACATCGAAACTTGTATTTCCTTGGGGATTGACAGGGTGAGGGACTTAAATATGGTCAATTCTGAAAGTATTTACAAATATATTGAGTGATTTCGAAAATACTTATACACCTAAACTCTTTGATTTATAAAATATAAACAATATATTTAATATAATAAATATCAATGAAATTGTGTTTCTAAAATTAAATTAAAGTATTCGACATATAGATACAGTAGAGGTAAAAATAAAATCTAAAAATATATAAGACTCGGTCCAGTGCATTACAATAAATTACAACCGGCAAGGGCTCTGATCGGAAGATTGGAGGGTTTGAGAGACGTGTAAGCAACTCTCAACTGCTGTTGCGCAACGGTCCACCCGGAACCGGGATGGTAACACATATGCAAGACCCAATCAAAAATCAGTTCCACAAGCGAGAAGTGCGAGAGAAGAACCTATTATCATATAAGCTTATCTTAGAGCTCCATCTAGCCAGCTCGACTCGAGATCTCGATGCCAGACTAGTACAGCGCTTACTTTTATCTTAGAGCTACATCTAGCCAGCTCGACTCGAGATCTCGATGCCAGACTAGTACAGCGCTTAATTTTATCTTAGAGCTACATCTAGCCAGCTCGACTCGAGATCTCGATGCCAGACTAGTACAGCGCTTACTTTTATCTTAGAGCTACATCTAGCCAGCTCGACTCGAGATCTCGATGCCAGACTCGTACAGCGCTTAATTTTATAAAAAAAACTAAGTACCATAGTGAAGAGCTTATCCGAACATATATCATGAAAGTATTTATGGAAAAGCCATAGAGCGCTGGGAAATCACTGTATCTGCCACCAGATTAGAACAAATACTATTGCAAATTCTCCTTTGGATTTAATCAAAGAGCTCAAGGCATATAGCAGGGACACCTTGCCGTATGTAGCAGAAATATTCTAAACATGGACGAATTATAGATTTATAGAAATGTAAGATAAATTAAGGAGAGAAAAAATGTCTCACTATTTATATTATTCGGACTATTTTCCTCATCTTGTTTCACATATATATATCACAACGTTTCGAACGTTGTACGCTCCGGCTTTTTTTAGGTGGTTGCAATGTCGAACTGAACCCTTTTTTTCACTCGCTGGGGTAGAATATTCTAGTTCCACGTGCCATGTCTAATGGATGTCAGTTATCGGGTATCTCCTGTTAATTCACCTCTACCAAGATCTCCACTGTCTTAACCAGGTACTGAACTCTCAATTCTTTGGGTCCTGTCACTGGATATAACCAATGCCTTTATCTACTATGCTATGAGTCCTTAAGGACATCTGTATATGAATTTCTGGGACTTATAAACTTAATGTATTCAGCAAACTTTGTCTATGTTCACTATGTCTCGCCTGACATAATGAATTGACTTTCCTAGCAGCTGACCTCGGGATGGATTTAACATAGTCTTTTTCATCTATCTTTTTATACCAGGATCTACTGCATATTCTTCTTTCTTTTTTTCTTTCTTTCTTTCTTTCTTTCTTTCTTTACAATTTATATCTATCTATCTATCTATCTATCTATCTATCTATCTATCTATCTCTCTCTCTCTCTCTCTATATATATATATATGAGTGTGTGTGTGTCCTTATATTTCTATTTGTCTATTTACGATTCTGTCTATCTTTTTATGTTCCCATCTGAGTCAGTGTCTATCTATCTATCGATCGATGTATATATCTTTCTTCATTTATTTCCATTTAGATTCTGTTTATCTATTTCATTCTTTTTCTTTCTTTCTTTCTTTCTTTCTTTTTAGTAGATCGATAAATATAAAAAAATGCATATGGAACAATTTTAATAATTTTAATAGCCAAATGCATGCGCGCATACAAACATGCGGACCTATATCCCGTTCGCCAATTCAAATCTCTTGCGTGATGAAAAAGAAACAATGAATTAAACATACATATATTATCATCCAATTTACATATCTGAAACACTAAACATATTGAAATAAAACTAGCAAACTATATACAAATGTCTGTTTATACGTATATATACACACGTGTATATATATATATATATATATATATATATATATATATATATATATATATATATATATATATATATATAATTATAAATTAATTGATTTAAAATATGGTTATTTCGCCACACAGTTCAACCATGTTTCAAAAATAGAAGCTAAAAACCCTAATTTTATTTTGCAAATAAATTAAAAGCATTAGTTCCATTTCATCTTCAAGCGAATTTTGGAGTAACTTTTAAAATTTACCGGGTTTAAATACACAGCTAAAATCACGTTTCCATGGTTACAGAATATTCTCTCAAATTGAACACGGGGTGTCTAGATTTTCCTTATGACAGTATCATTGTATCAGTTATTAGCTACATTTTGGTAAGGGGTGAGGATGTATTTTACACTGAAACCTGACGTCGGTTGAATGGATGTCGTCTGAATTTAAAAAAAAAAAAAAAAAAATTGTTAACGGTAAAAATTTTCAACGTCATCTTTTAAAATTAAAGATTTTTTTACAATCTTACTGTTCTTTCTTTTTATTTATATACATATATATATATATATATATATGTTTCATTAAAAACGACAAGTTACTACGATAATGCTTTCTATTTGATTTTTCTTGTGGTGAAAAAAAGTGTTTTCTTTTTATGGGACAGAGTGTATAGAAACTATCCAAATGTTCTGTAATTCCGAGTGCTTTCAGCTATACTTTTAGTCATTAACATGGATGATTTTATTTGATTTTATTTACCAATATAATTGGGTGTGTGTGTTGTGTGAAAGTTTTTAGTGTTATAGAGATGTTTTATTTTCTGAACACAGCACATTGTGGATGTGTTTGTAGTTAATATTATTAAGTTTTGGCTTTTTCTTTTTTATTATTAAAGCTTCCATTATTTATAATATATTTTTACACGTGAATGAGGTTTTTATGTTTGTATTTTCTACTAGAATGTTTCGGAGAGCGTCTGCTAAGTTTGTTTGCGTATGTTTAAATGGGTTCTAATAGAGCTGAGGTCACATAGGCGGAACAAAATTCGTCTGGAGAGGATATGTAGTCGTGTGACCGATGTAATTATTGATGGTTTCGGTTTGATCAGAAACACAGTTCCTTAAGGGGCATTTGACCTCAAAGATAATATTCGGTCGTTTTAATTTTGACATTGCTAGTGTGTTGTTCATCTTGACGATAAGGGTAGATGTTTTAAGATTTTCTTAATAGACAATTAATTTGATTTTTTATTCAGGTAAATTGAGCTAGTCTATTTCTTTACGACATTTATAAGTGATGATTTTTCTTGTTTGTAGTTAATGTGCATTTGGTTTTTGTAGAAAATATTTATGTTATTTTTTAATGTATGGTCATATATATATATATATATATATATATATATATATATATATATATATATATATATATATGCATTTGCGTAGATTGTAGTTTGTGACCAGTGTTTTATGCTTTTTGCGATCTTGGAGCAAATATTTTTCAATCAGTTATGTGCCATGCGTGATACACATTTTATGCGATCATGTATCTTCCGATACATGAATAATGAGGCAGATTTTTCCCGCAGTATATTGCCATTTCTTTCTACCGTAGACAAATTGCCATTCAAGGCTATATAAGGCGGTCTGTCCTGCTGGGGGAGAGGATTCGTACCATCTCAAGAGTATTAGGACGTATATAATGGATTCGACTGCAGACAGGGTTCAGCGATTCATCAATCCGAACCGCTATCAATTACTGTGCCCGTCTACATAATTATTTTTTTATTTATAGTATTTCTATCTATTAAAGTAAAATTGTTTTCACGGTAATGCATAATAATAAATATGCATAGAAACCAGGAAAAATATTTTAATATAAATAAATTCTACTTATCCATTTTAATGGGTGGAAAAAATATTCGTAAAACAGAAAAAAATAATCCATGATCTTCATTTAACACTTTGCAGTATTGCCAATTTTCTCTTCTACAGTATTTGATGTTTTGTAAATTTTAGTTGGTATTTTCTTCCATTCGTTTTCGCGTATGGTCTTCAGATCAATCATGTCTCTTGGATCTCGATTGGATTTGAATTTTCAAATAATGCCACAAATTCACGATTGTTTTTAAATTTGGGGACTGACTTAGCCATTTCAAAATATTTACATTATTTTTAGCATATAATTTACTCTTAGATTTTGCACTGTGCTTAGGATCATTATATTTTTTAGCAGATCCATTCAGGGTTAAGTTCAAGTTTGTCAAAAGAAATCAATAAATTTGCTGGCAAAATATTTGAATATGCTGCGGCAGTCATTCTACAATTTAATACTGATATATTGCAAAGAAACGTTTAAAAAAATAAAGACACCACCAAACAAAGAATTTCACTGTTGGAAATGTGTTCATTCTTTTTAAGACATAACATTTACCGGCCTGAATATCCGAGAAATTTTCATAGACATTCAGGCCGGTAAATGTTATGTAATACAGTTTATTATAAACAGAGCATTTACTAAAATACTTGTATCTATAAAAAGAATGTTAGCATAAAATGTCTTTTTATATATATATATATATATATATATATATATATATATATATATATATATACAGGTACTAATCCGTAGGTATAATGAAAGCGATTCTTATTAACACAATATAGAAATTGAAATATTATATATCACATTTTAAAACTGATTCACAAATACCGATCAATGTTTATTTTCTTTAAACAGATCAAAATTTTTAGTACAATTATAATCAAGATACAATTAGTTAAATATATGTGAATAAAGAGTTAATATTTTCTTAAGGATGAAGAAATTCCTGATATTTTATTCATATCTTTACACAAATCTATTTTTTTTAATTAAACTTATAGATTACAAGAATGAGCGAATTAATATCGAACGCATTATCCATAGTAATGCACAACCGGAGTAATATCTCCCCACGTCCTTGAACCCTCTACACTCAGATTATAGTATGCATGTAAAGAATTGATATATTTATATGTAGAATTATGCATATTTTTCATTAATGTACGAGTGCATTTCTTGACAAACTTCTAAGGAAATGCGTACGCTGAAGTAATGAGGCATGTTTTTGGTTTTCTTAGAAAATAGCCTCTTTCTCATAAGTAGTATATAGGCAAAAATTTTAAATTCATACATGTGTAATGTTTCTTTGACTCAGCATTTTGTCTAAAATGCTTTCTTCTTTCCTCTCAACGAAAATTCCTTTTATTTCTCATGTCGAATGTCATGCATATTTTTACATTGCAAACATCTCTATGTAGTCCGCATTAAAAGCTTTCATCGGCAGAAAGATATTACCATATATCTTTTAGTTGTTCATTGTATTTTGTCATGAGTTTACATATGTATTTATTTGAAGGGAAAAGGGAGAGAAGTATAGGAAAATGCTGTCAATTAAATTCTTCCTTTAAAATGTTCATGAGGTAAGATTAATAGAAAGAGTAATTAATATTAAAAAGAAAACGATGTTGATTACCATGAAAAACACTGTAACTCAGGGAAAATTATATGCTCTTAATAATACTGATATTGGGGAAATTTTAGTCACCACTGAATAGTTTTAGATAGTTTCTTCTACTATTTCCGTGCTATATATATATATATATATATATATATATATATATATATATATTAAGAAATGGATGGACAAAGTCCGACAATTTATTTATTAAAGACATTTTTATGTTTCGTTTTTTATAGATACAAGTATTTAAGTAAATGCTCTGTTTATAATAAACACAGTATTTACCGGCCTGAATGTCGAGAAAGGACGAATATTTTCTATGAAAATTTCTCGGACATTCAGGCCGGTAAATGTTATTTAATACTGTTTATTAGCTAAACAGAGCATTTACTTAAATACATGTATCTATAAAAAAAAAGAACGTTAAAACATAAAAATATTTTAATATATATATATATATATATATATATATATATATATATATATATATATATATATATATATATATCTGTGGAGTTAAGCTTCAAGACAGAACGTTTAACGTAGACCTGTTTAATATATATATATATATATAAATTTCTTCACCAATTCCTCGTAATATTATATATGCAATCACACACACATGCATACACACCCAGTGCAGGTATCGTACTGGATATGACGATAAAATATAACCCAGGCGCAAGGTCTCTGATTGGGAGGTTCTGAGGGGCGAATGACCACCTCACAATCTTTATTTTTCCGAAGTCCTACTCAGGCCTACGTTCATAGCAGATGTTAGGCTCCCAGGCATGTGCACACAGTGACCCCCGACACTGGTATCACCACATTAGGAATATGTAGAAATACATTTTTGCAATGAGACCAATACATCCATGGAAAAGAAAGAGAATAATTGCGAGCAATGCCGTTTTGAAAATGAATTAATAAGGCTCCCAAGAAAATTCGGAATTGAATTACCCATAAGAATTTCATATGCATTTAAACAAACCAAACCAAACTAAAACAAACCAAACCAAAGCAAACTGAACCAAACTAAACAGTGTGAGCATTATGACTATGAATTTCACAATCTTAATCTGTATGTATCTATTGTTATCGTTGAAATGAACAACTTATCTTTCTGTTAGGAACGTTATTTTCTTCGAATGCAGTTTTTATTCCTCCTGGTTAAAATGCGTGTCTCGGGTCTCCTCCTGAATGAAAACCGGCATCAATTGTTTCATTGCACTAAGTAAATACCAAGTTAAACCGCATTCATCTCATTGGTTCTCACCTACATGCTCGGTCGTTAAAACACACAGGAATCATTTTTCCGGCTGTACCAAAGCAACACGTCTGATTGGAACAGACGTCCCTTTGTCGCTGCTCTTAATGAATGCAAGCGTATCCCCAAAGTTTGCGAAGTTTCTTTTTCTTGATAGTATGAAACAACGTACAGCATCTCGCAAATTCTTAATCCCTCCTCTATTCAATCAATTCGAAACCCGGATATCTATAGCACATAAAATTGAATGGTTTGCTCGGAATTTTTCTTCCAAATCTAGACTCGAGTCATTTGGAGTATATACACCTGATTTTCCTTTAGAACAGAGCATCTACTGAATGATATGCGTATTACTCTTTCACAGGTCTCGGACATCACCTCTATATTAGACACAAGGTAAGCGGAGGTGACGGTACCTCAGACGTCATCTTAAAAAGATGTTCTTTCTAGCTGGCTAAAGCTGTCTTTAAACTGTAAAACTATTGCATAGCTGCTTCTTGTTTTTCAGCTTGTTGGAAGACCTCCTCTGTAGTTCCTGCTTTAAAGAACTCTGGATAACTACCACATGACTCTTGCTATTCTTCTCTTACCGCCTTTGGACAAAGTATTTTAAGCTTTAATCAATGCTGAAGCGGTTAAGGATCTTAACACTCACGACCTACTATCTGATAAGAAATAGGGCTTCCGCTTTGCTAGGACAACAGCTGACGTGCTAACGGACAACACCGAACATAAAGCTGTTGATAATAACGGCGAGACTCGAGCCGTGGCTCTACATATCCTGAAGGCCGTTGATACGTTTCGGCACGCTGGTTGTTTTCGTAAGATCCAGAGTTACGGAATTACAGGACGATTGTTTGATTTAATCCAATCGTTCCTATCGAATCGTGAAATGAAAATCGTTTTGAATGGGCTCACCTCCTAGATACATTTACACAAATGCTGTTGACCCGTTCATCAATGATCTTCCTAATGTCATCATTTCCCAAGAAAGCATTTATGCAGATGGCACTACTATTTACTCCTGTCTCAATAGCCAATCCGTCAGAGCAGCCAAAGTTATCCTGGTTACTACTCTTCAAAAGAACTTCCAATCTATGGTCAATTCGGGTGGGAAAATGGCTTGTAAATTTTGATGCCTTCAAAATGGAAACTGCTCTCTTTTAACCAATATAGAGATAATTTCCTACCCGCCATCAATATTGTTGATGTTAGACGCAATGCACCGATTTGGCCTCGCGTTTTCAACTGATTTGAATTGCAATGACTAGATTGCATCAATAGCTGACTCTACTGCAAGAAAATCTGGGTCAATGTGTCGTGCCAGAAGGTTTATCTCGCCAGAAATCATCTTGCACATTTACAAATCTACCATTCGTCCATACATTGAATACTGATCTGGTGCTGATGCCATTCATCTCGAGGTGACTGAAAAGTTCTAAAGAAGGATCTGCAATATAATGGATCCTGACTTGGGATCGCGTCGCCAGTTATTTTCTCAAAGATGTGATGTGATTTCCATCTGTCTTTTCTATAAATATTTTCATGGTAACCGCCCCGACGTGATTTTTGGCCCGATGCCCCGAATACATGAATGTAAACCTCGTTACTTGATTGGCATCTTGCTCCAACCATTTTACTGTCGATAGAGTTAAATATAACTGCCACTTCTACTACAAAATTTCTTTTCTCACACTTCCCACCTGCGTAACTCCTTTCCGTTTATTTGCTTCCCTGAAAACTACATTCTTCAAAAATTTATTTGAAACGTCAATTGCCATCTTCTGTCTTCTTGAATCCGTTTCATCTATTATTCCTCAACTCTCCTCCTACAGCTAATCTTTTATCTCACATTTCATTCTATGCAACCCCAGGCATACTAGTGGCTTTACCTCCTTGCTTGAAGTGAAAAAATTAAAAAAAAAATATTGCTACATTGAACACAAACTTTTAACAGCAAGCGAAAACAACCAAAAATCAGATGCTTAAATAACTCAAGCAGAGGAGGAATTCGCTTATCGTGATACTGAATAGACTATTAAGGAAACGGCAAACATTCGCTACATGTTTCAACAAAAGTAGATGTTTATACCTTGTTTGCTGTTAAAGATTTGGTTTCTGGTTTAATCAACGCAGTTCTTCTGAGGTCTTCAACTGAAATCTGAAAACCTATTCAGTAATTAATTTTTCCTTTTCCCAATAGATTTGAATATCACCAAGTCCACCCTCCTACTCAGTCTTTTATACAGGAGTAGAGGTTGAACCCTTGTTTGCTGTTTAGGATTTTGTTTCCGGTTCCTTCAACTATGTACATCTGACGTTTCCGCCTGAAATGTCTATTCAGTTTGCATATCGTCTGTTTCACCCCAACACTGTGTTTTAAAAAGGAGTAGAGTTTGATCCTTTGTTTCTTGTTTAAGATTGTGTTTCCCATGCTTTGTGAAGTCTAATTCAACTCTCTAATCTTAACCTCGGAGGCACAATGGAGTAATGGATAGTGGACCGGGTTGAGGAATCGTAGAACCAAGTTCGAATTTCAGTTGAATCTATTACATTAATTTGGGAAAGTTATGAACACTCTTCTTCTCCTCACCAGCTATGGATAAGTAGCAGAACTTATTGGATGGCAGCTGGTCTAACGCAGAAAAAATGGCAGCCTACTGCGGAAAAAATACCTCATCAGTCATGTAACGAAAGATAAATGATCACCTAAGCGTGTCTCACGTACGTCACATAACTGACTTACTCCTAACTTCACCGCCTGAACACTGAAATTATATTCGCTAATTAAATCTAGATGTTTTCAAGTCTATTTTTAGCTGTTTTTTCTGCTATATTTCCCTTTCTCACGCTAATACATCCCAACAAAGTAACCATATACAGTTTGTGGTCCTTGCCCTTGTATTGGGTGAGCAATAGTGAAAAACAATTTTCTGTGAAGATTTTCATAGATTTACACATTAACATTTTTAAACATATTTTTTTATGATCTTTCCTCGTTGGTATCGCGAACGGACGAAGAGTAACTCAGCTTAACCGTTTTTTTTTTTTTTTGGGGGGGGGGTTAGATATTAATCATTTTGTGGCATGAACAAGTATAGTATGCTGCTACACGATTTGGACAATTTTGCTGTTACACACGATATAGTAAAATTGTCCACAATACGAATGTAAAGCAAAATGACCAGCGATATATTTTATATTAAGATATACCAAACTTACATTTTACCTGTAGCTGAAGGCATACAGTTGCGTTCAATTTTTTTTTTAGTTGAAGGCATATAAATGTGTTCCAAATATTTAGATTTCGGCTTTAAATACCCAATAGCGTTTGCTATGCTGCTAAACAAAATTTAAAAAAAAAACAAAAAACAAACCAACCAACAACCAAAAGTTGTAATAACATACTACAAGCGGCCACCGGCAAACGCCTGGAGCCGAGTGAAGTTAGGCTAATTCTGCTATTTTCGGTAAATTTGCGATACCGGTTGTCGGCCAAGTCTAAGACAACGAGACGCACATCAGGCACGACAAATACGGATTCAAAATTATAACGATAACGGCAGAGAAACCAGAAGGAATAGATAGCCCCAGCAGCAGCAGCCTTGGAAAGCAGGTTAGGTGCGCAAGGCCTGCGAACAACACCGAAACGCCGAATACAACAATCTTCAGAGTGAGCAAGGATGTCGACCGTCAATGTAGCCCCAAGTACCTCCGGAGACAACAATCGCCCACCGGCAGCACACAGCTACCTGAAGCAGATGGTGAGTGGTGGCTACTAGTAGGAGAGGTATATACAGCAAGCATTAGGCAGGATAGCTAAGGGGTGCACGGTTTCTATTAAACGGCCGACGGCATTCTAGTCAGTTGCAGCGCGTAAGAAACGGAATCTGACGGTTCATATTCAGATATTCTCAATTCGAAGATATAATTACAGTTGAATGAATTATGATGACGGCTGTAAAACTGTACATAACCGGAGTTTTATTTATTTACTTATATAATGAAGATGAAAGCGTATACTGTATGCAAGTAAAACATGATTCGGTAGGAACACATATTTCTACTGCATTGTCCATGTAATATTTTTTTTAAGCGTTTCAACCCAAGCAAGGATCGCCACTAGCACGCAAGGGTTTACAGAGAGCTGGAGCGAGAGCAAATAAGAGTGATAGTGGAAAGGATGAAGAGAAGGTTAGATCAAGGCATCTGGAGACGTCGATTGATATTACTTTTGAACAGTTGGAGATTATAGCTATCAGAGAAACAGGAAACGGGAAGGCAGTTCCACTGGCGAGAGGTGCGAGGCATGAAGCTATTGGAGTAGAAGAGACTACTACCTTTAACAATTTCGACTGTGAAAGGGCATGAGTGAGATGCCAGCCTAGTACAACGCGTAACTTCGTGAAGTCTGGAGCAGTTACCATGAAAGTATTTGTGTTCAACCATGTCAATACATGTGATCTGAATGTAGATCGACATTTTTAAATAATAAATGCAAATGAATAAGATTTAATAATTAAAATGTCAGTTTGCTGATAGGATGAAAGAATTTATAGCATCTCGCAAATTTGGATCTAATGATTATCGGTGGCTCTGCAAGAGTGTGTTTAAGTACAAAAAATGCTCAATCCCTCCTCTATTTAATAAATTCAAAGTCTTAAAATTCTCAGCTGATATGGCTGAATGCTTTGTTCTGAAATTCTCATCCAATTCAACACATAACTCATCCAGTGTACCGACACCTGATTTCCCCACCTTGAACTGAGCCTATGGTGAATGAGATATGCATAACCCCGTTGATGAGATTAGACATAATCTCGAAATTAAACCCACATAAATCAAGTACTACTGATGGGATACCAGTCGTAGACCCAAAGAAATGTGCCCCTGAGCTGGATCCAGTTCCCTCCAAATATCTATTGCCTCGACGATTTTACTTTCCAGCCAATCGGAAGTTCTCCTCTATCGTTCCGATCTTTAAGTAATCTGGAGATCCTTTTGACCCATCTGACTACCGTAACATCATTCTCTAACCACTTTTTAGTAAATTTTTCGAGACTTTAATCAATGATGAAGTAGTTAAGTAACTCACCTCCCACGATCTGCTTTCTGACAAACAATATGTTTTCCGCTTTGTCCGGTCTACCGCTGATGTGTTTCAGATATAACGGAATATGTATACCAATCTGTGGATAATAACGGAGAAGATTAAACTGTTACTCTAGATATATCGAAGGTATTTGCCAGAGTTTGGTATGCATGGTTTCCACCTAAGCTTCAGGGATACAGTATTAAAGAACGATTATTTGATTTAATCCTATCATTCTTTTTGAACCGTGAAATATATGTTGTCCTGAAAGGGGTTCTCTTCCAGTTCCTTCCATACCAACGCTGGTGTTCCTCAAGGATCTGTACTTGGTCCTACATTATTTCTGTTCTGCTCGAATGATCTTCTTGACGTCATCAGTTCTCAAGTCGGAATCTATGCAAACGGCACTACCATTTATTCCTGTCTCAATAGCAAATCCGCTGACAAATTGAACCTGGCCGTTGGTCACGAAAAGCACCTCCAATCTGTGGCTGACTGAGGCAGCAAATGGCTTTAATGCATCCAAAACGAAACTGCTGTCATTCAGTCACCACAGAGAAAGGCACATACCTCCTATCAGCATGGTTGATGCTCAAATCTACAAGAGCGTCGCCCTATGCTTTCTTGGTCCCACATTATCCTCTGACCTGAGATGGAACAGATACCTTGAATCAATTACTGCATCTATCTTAAGAAATTTGGTTTTCTCTGTCGTGCCAGAAGATTTTTCTCGTGAGATTCCAGTTTTTACATCTACAATTCTACTATTCGTCATGCATGGAATACTGTTGCCATATATGGTCTGGTGCTCCCGCTGTTCCTCTTGACTTTCGCAACGGTCCTGACTCAACACCAGTCACTTTTTCACTGACGCAATGTGGCTTCCCTCTGACTATTCGATAAATAATTTCATGGCATCAGCTCTGAATAGCTATTTCCACTGGTACCCCGACTGCATGAATTTAAGTGTGTTACTAGGTGGACACTCGTTCCCACCCATTTATTCTCGAAACACCTAAATATAACCGCCTCTTCTACGCGAAAAGCTTCTTTTATCGCACTTGCCGACAGTCGACGTCTTTTACTTTTACTTGCTTCTGTGATAAATAGAAGCTTGAAAAAATTTAAATATAATGTCAATTGACATCTTCTATTGGTTTGACCCACGTTCTTCTTTTTATCCGCTATTGTTCTTTTTTATCATTTCCTCACCTCCCCTATAATCAGTCTTTTCCCTTATTTTCACTCTCTGCAGCCCCTTGCTTACTAGTGACACTCCTGCCTTGATTGGATTTAATTAATTAAAAAAAATCAAATAAAAAAACTAAAAGTAAACACAACAAAATATGTATATGTACTTATAGCAGACGGAAAATGAAAAATAATGAAGCAAGGGAACGTATCAGGAAATTAAACTCCACCTCGAAGAACTGTGTAGGAATGGGTATATTCGATAATCATAGTATTATTTAGTTGTACAGTGTAACCCGGATATAAGAGAGATTTTTTTCTGGTTCCAAATTAGAGCCTGTGTTAATGTATATAAAATAGACCAAACCCGGATATAAGAAAAACCCGGATATAAGATACTTCTTCTCTGGTCCCGACAACTCTCTTATATCCAGGTTACACTTTATTCCACTTGACAAGGAATATTTAGACCTTGCATTTCTACTAACGTTTATTGTTTCTTATATTTAGAGACTTTATTTCCTTGCAATTCACAATAACATTCCTCTACCAAACAGATAAATTCAAAACTATCTTCTTATGTATACACTAATATATTTTTACCAACAGCCTGCTTTTAGAGGTAAGTTTTATTTTTTAATCTCGTAATATATGCTGTGTTTATGGTCACATCCCACTGTAACTCAAGTATTCCCTTGTTTACCGAAGTAAAGCAGTGTGATCCCGGTAACTACTTAGATGGGGGGGGGGTCGCTGAAGAACACTGAGTATTGTAAGGAAACCCGGCGACACAATTAGTCGGGCTAGCAAATTCATCACTTACCTGAAAAAAAAAACTGGTATGGAAACTACAACAGCGCCGTTTTACTGTTGTAGTCAACTATGTTCTTATATTCCTCAGTGAAGTATACGGCACTAAAAAAAAAAGAAGACTAATATATAACGTGCACCACATTTCCAAACGCTTACCTCTCTAAGCACTCACCAAACACGACGCTTCTTAACAGTTGTGATCCAACAATAAACATTACTTTCAGCGTGAAAATAAAAACAGAAGCGCCAAACAATTTGCGAAAGGGTAAATGAATGTAAATCCAATAAGGGTGGAACATTAAACGACGTTACCGATCAGCGCATACAGTTTAGAAATAGTCGGTAATATTGTAATAGTTGAGATAATACAATTAACAGGTGATCTCAAATCAGGTCCGATTAGAATCGATCTTACTCTTTGACTGAGCAGCCACAACTACACGAATATTTTTTTTTTATCTCACTGGCGACTGGGCTGACATCGAAGTATAGTATCTGCTTTTCACATTTCTAATGTTACTAATAATATCAACCGTTTCCCTACAAGAAAACATTTAATCTTCATTTCACGAGAAGCCATTGCTACGTTCGGGTGAAATTTATGAATTCATTATATATATGAAAAGAAAACTTAAGGAAAATAACTTTCCCAAGTCAAATATTATCCGGATTATTGTCCTCATCTTTGTCGCCATATTTATTACAAATTTTCGGCCGTTGTATGCTACGACCTTCTTCAGGTGGTTGGAATGTCGAACTGAACCCTTTATTTCGCTCACTGGAGTAGTCTGTTCTAGTTCCACGTGACATTCAGTTTGACATTCCAACCACCTGAAGAATGCTAGAGCGTACAACGTTGTAATAAATATGGCGACAAAGATGAGGACAACAGTCCGAATAATGTAAATCGTGTACATAATACCACATCTCAATAATATAGACGTACTTACACATTATCGCTCTTAAAAGTATTGATGGGGTCTTCCCGCTTAGACTTTAGTTTTTTTTTTGTTTTTTTTTACTCTTTGAGTTACATCTGTTATCCATTTTAGTTGTTGCTACTCTTGAAAACACTTATGTGATACCGTTTCTAACATCTGGTACCATTTTTTTTTTTTGTTTTTTATTATATAGTGTCAGTCCACGAGGTTAGAAACAAAATGGTTCTAGCTAAAATCTGAATGTTTTATGCATTCGAAGCCATTTTGCACCATTGATTTGACCAAGTGTTTGTTTACTGTTGGGAAGTATTTGTGAACGAGTTTAACGACATGCTTGAGGTATATACGAAAGCCTCGATCTGACAATTCTATTTAAGAATACGAATCAAGATTTTAGGTTAAATCTGTTTTCCCTGCAATTTGTTTTTTTTTTTTTTTTTTTTTTTTGGGGGGGACGGGGAGGAGGACTGAAGCTTTTCTACGGCAGCATTGTCTATGTTGAATTTCCTTATCGCCTATACTAAATTTATTATGACTGATACATACACCGAGATATTTGATGTGTTTAATATTTACTGATTTACTGGGATTTATGAAAGATTCAGTGCAGGTCCCATCACTCTTTTCTTTACAAATCCTGATAATATTTTCTATTGTGGGCAGGTTTATCTCGATTCCTTTTTTCTTGTAATGGTTGATGATGTTTGATTTTTTTTGTTAAAGATCATTCCTCTCGAAATATATATATATATATATATATATATATATATATATATATATATATATATATGGCATCGGCGTGGAATACTTCATCAAGTACATTGGCATCAAGAGGTATAGACCACTGTTTCCTGTTAGTACATTAATTTGTGATGTGGTATGGAAATCTTTGAATGATTAGTGCCCCTCACTTTGCGTCTGTGCTTGTATATGCGTACTCTTGAAGTGGTCGAAAATGTTTCGATATGGGGTCCTCGCCTGATATATACGATTTTCTGGACCGATAAAATTCCTTTTATCAAATCTAGTCATTTAGTGAATTCAGAGCTTGGTCTATGAAGACGGATTCTAATGGCTTAGATTTTGATGAAATCGACGAAGAGAAAATAATAAGAAATAACTATCAAATTATGTAATAAAAATTAGTCTCAACATTTTTTTCATAGCCTCTTTTGTCAAACATTTTTTTCTCATTTCCATGTAACTTTTCCGTTTATTGTACTTAATATTATTTAAAATTCTCTAAATTTAATGAAACTTTGAATACAATTAATGTTACATTTCTATCTTGCCTGTTAGAAAGCCCTTTCACAAGTGGCGATAATTGTCCCAATTGATTTCACATAATACCATGCGATTTGAAATTAATAATAATGTACCATAGAAAACAAGTATCTAGTCATTTATTTTTTTAATTTATTCGTTTTAGCAATTTTTAAAAAAAAATTAAATGAGTAAAGCAATTGATTTTCTTTTACTTTGCATTGATTTTAATTCATTTTATATTATCTGAAAATTAATAAAATCAAATTGTGGCAACAAATTCATCTTTGGGTTCCTTAAGAATAGTTGAATAAAGAACATTTTCAACCATTGACAAAAGATTTCTCTTCGCTGTTCTCTAACTAGTAGTTAAAAGAGTTATAAGGCCTAAAATTAAACTTGGGGTAGTTTTAGGATTCAAGATTTACCTTCGACACTGTATATGTGTTGTGGTATATTTGCATTCAGGCACAGGAACACACACACAGACATTTACATAAAAAGAAATTAACAACACTTAATACAAACTCCTTTAAAAAGGTCTAAAGAAGTGGCGCAATGCGCATGGGTCTATGGACAATGATGACAAATTTGGCACTTCCTTACTTCCACCAAACGGAAAAAAATTAAGGTTGGAAAAATTAAATAAAATTTCGTCAAAATCCCTCTTTGTTATATTCAACGAAAAACACACACACACACACACACACACACACACACACATACACACACACATACACATATATATATATACACGTAATAATCCGTTGGTATATAATACAAGTGATATTCTATTAATACAATATTAAATATTATATATTAAAACTAATTCACAAATAGTGCTCAATGATTTAATCAAATAGAGCAACATAATTTTATACAACAGGAATTAAGATAACATTAGGTTAATGAGCATTTTCGCCTTGTAAATTGAAATAAAATTTATAGGGATTTTTCAAACAAGAAAATATATGATAAATTATTGAAAGAAAACACATTTATTATTTTATTTCAATGTTTTATAATCCATTGACTGGTTTGAAATCCTTGAAGAAATCTTTCACCAAACTGCTATCAACAAGCACTGTTGTTTCAATCAGTCAAATTTTTGCTTTAAGTCTAGTTTTCACAAACAAATGGAAAAAAGAAAGTGACGTTTCCCATACGGCTAGCTTACAAGCAGAATTTTTCATAGCCATTTTTGTTTCTCACCAGTCGAGGTGCAATTGGAATGCACCGAAACGCAGTTCCATCTTTGTTGTGAGTAAACTGATTTTGTCTATATGATACAATTTTATATATATATATATATATATATATATATATATATATATACAATTTTAAAATATGATTCCATATTCGCTACATAAGAGTTCCATGTTTCAAAAAACAAGAACAGGAAACCATCCAAATATATTATAAAATTATATATTGAATAAAAATATGAATTTCGCTTGAAAATCAAAAAACGGCACTAAACCATCCAATTCAAATTAATTGGAAAAATATTTTAAACAATATATATATATATATATATATATATATATATATATATGCAGAGACACACACACATACATACACCTCTTTCCTAAGTAATTGTTTGCTGGGAGAATAAGTCTCCGTGTTGCATCTAATTACTTTGTATTTCGTGATTATTGGCGCTTGTGTAATAGTTTATTAAATAAGATAATGTTTTCTATGCATTTTCTCTTCAAATTTCCTGCTGATCAAGCTAAATATTCTGCCCGTAAATTCTCTTTAAACTCTTAACTCATTTAGAGTATCCAGGCATATCGCTTTTGAGTGATATGACTATAACTCTTTTCATGGTTTCTGCTATCTTCACAAAGCATGTGGGCGGTGTTGTATCTCTCTAATAAGTGCTTAAGAAGTCGGCTCTCAAACTGTCTCCTATTCTCTAGAAATTATAATAAATACCTCGATACCCCTTGCTTACTCTTTTTGGGAAATCCTCATCTGTGTTCCAGTTTTTATGTACTCTAATGTACCGTCCGGCTCTACCAGCTATCGGCCTATTACCGGTCGACGTCTTTTGGGGAAACATCTAGAAAAAATAATCAATGCTGTATTGGGTAAGCATCTCACATCACAGGACTTTTATCAGACAAGCAATATAGCTTTCCTTTCTTCAGGTCAACTGATAATTGCGGAAAGAGTCTATCGACATCTAACTAAAAATAGGTGGAGGTCGGGTGGTGGCTTTGGACATCTCAAAAGCTTTCGACAGAGTTTGACATACATGTCTTTTTCCCAAGTTAAATAGTTACGCTATCTCCAGACAAATGTTTGAACTGATCAAGTCATTCTTATCACATAGTGAAATGAAAGGTGTCGTGCATCGCCACACGCCTATATACTTTCGTACTAATGTAGGCATCACCCAGTGTCGCATCGTTTTTTTGTTTTTTGTTTTTTTTTTTTGTTTTTTTAATTTTCATTAATGACCTGCCCGATAGCATCAACTTTCAACTTGGTTTTCATGCTGATGAGACAAACATTTACTCCTGTTTCGTCAGTACATCTGATCAGTTCGTAAGTTCAAATTGGGGACTGATTTATCAAACAAACAAAAAAAAAAATACGACCGATAGTCTGTTGTTAACTGGGTCAAAGTTAACGATGACTTGTTAATTTTGACGACTCCAAAACCAAACACCTCTCTACTAATCATCTGAGAAGCTACTTTCTGCTTTCCATAAACAAGTTTAATGGTAATCTCCAGGAGAATGAAAATGTTATTGGCCTAAATTCTCGGCTGACATGAAGTGGAACGACTATACTGAATCTATTGGTACGTATATCAGCTGCTAAGAAATTGTGTTTGCTGTGTCGTTCACCATAGTTTTTCTCCCCAGAATCTGCTTTGTATATGTCTACTATTCTTCCATGAATATAATAATGTTTCTATACGCCATTGACTCCCAGGTTGGCATCTACACGGAAGACTCTACAATTTACTCCTGCCTCAAAAACAAATCTAGACAAATTGACAAAACTAAACTGGCTGTTCGTCTCGAAAAGGACCTCCAACCGATTGTGAACTGGGACAGGAATTGGCTGGTTAATTTTAACGCCTCAAAAACAAAACTGCTCCTATTAATCACCACAGAGAACCATCCCTGTCCCCCATTAGATTGTCTGACGCTCAACTTCCCGAAAGCGCCTCTTTAACCAGGAATTGAACTCACCTTCTTTGGGTCTGTCACTGGATCTAACCAACGCCTTTATCCACTGTGCCATGTGTCCTTGAGGATAAAGGCGTTGGTTAGATCCAGTGACAGACCCAAAGAAGGTGAGTTCAATTCCTGGTTAAGGCAGTGGAGAACTTTCAGAGGGAAAATTAGCAGGAGATAACTGATAACTGACATCCATCAAACATGGCACGTGGAATTAGAACAGTCTACCCCAGTGATCGAAATAAAGGGTTCAGTTCGAAATTCCAACCACCTGAAGAAGGCCGGAGCGTACAACGGCCGAAACGTTGTGACAAATATGGCGACAAAGATGAGGACAGTAGTCCGACTAATGTAAATACTGTACATAATACCTCATCTCAGAAATATAGACAAAAAAAAATACTGTCATGTATCTATATCCTGGTTCTTTTAAAATTGCTTACTATTTGAAACATTGTTCTGTAATAATTTTTCGACAACATGTGCTTGTGATAAAAACGAAAATAATTTTGCAATGAATAGCACTATAACATATCTTCAGTTTCAAATTTTCCAACAGAAAATAGTCTGGAATTTTTCCCTCCCGATTCGATGTTTTCGTCACACTAAAAAAATATTGCGGTCCGTAAAAGATACGTCTGCGATAAGAAAGAGTTGTTGTTTACACGCTTTTCCTAAATGTGAAACTTTTTTCGAATAAAAAAGGAATTGAGCTACAAATAAAAGATCAAGATTGATAAGAGATATTCTTGGAAATATTTTACAGAATGTGATTTTTTTTTATTTTCTTCGTATACTGTTGGCATAAATTATTGTAAACGCAAAACAAATAGACAGAAATATTATCAAAACGTGTAAATGTACGGGATTAGGCATAGAAACTTGTAAAAAAGAAAACCGTTGTGACAGCGGAATTGTGGAAACTTCTTGCTAGTTTGGATCATTTCTTTTTTTCCTTATCAATTTTAGAAAGTACCAAGTCTCTATAAACGTAACAAAAGAATTAAATAGATAATAACATTAAAACCAAGACTCCCGGAAGCTAAGATGGTCGGTTGAACTCAGATAACATTATTCTCCAATTAGTTTCCCAGCAAACATGGTCATGTAAAGAAAAAAACTTTAACATTTTTCAACAATTTTTATCGAAATATTAACTTACTTACTGTCTCGTCACAAAGGTACAGGTCATGGTACGAACATTGTTGTAATTGAACAGAAATACCCCTGGAATACGGGAACAATTTTCCTGAAAGCCATCAGAAATATGTGTAGTACCGGGTAAAATCCACCAAAAGAAAGTAAATTGCAACGTCTAAATTGTATCGTCATCGGAATATATATATATATATATATATATATATAAAGACATTTTATGTTTATATATTCCTTTTATAGATACATATATTTAAGTAAATGCTCTGTTTATAATAAACAGTATATAAAAAAAAAAACATTTACCAGCCTGAATGTCCGAGAAATTTTCATAGAAAATATACGTCCTCTGACAGGATTCTAACCTGTATCCTATACGGAACCGTCATATAGCCTGACGTGCCTTTTAACCGATTCGGCCACAGAGGAACGTTCGTTTAGTAGGGTCGAATTTACTGCTTTTAAACTTCAATCTTACATGAATCTCTCACTTACATTCATATGTGTTCATGGCGTACCAAATGTAAACAAAAGCCGTAACACATTATGAAATAGACAATGTCCGAAAATTATTTTAAGACATTTTATGTTTATACATTCTTTTTATAGATACAACTATTTAAGTAAATGCTCTGTTTATAATAAACAGTATTAAACAACATTTACCGGCCTAAATATCCGAGAAATTTTCATAGAAAATATTCGTCCTACGAGAGGATTCGAACCTATATCCTATACGGAACCGTCATATAGACTGACGTGCCTTTTAACCGATTATATATATATATATATATATATATATATATATATATATATTCATTCTTCATTTCACACGTAAAAAAAATCAAACTTAACTTTCAGATCAACAAGGCAATTTTCACATTAGAAATTATGAATATTACAATATTAGCCTTGAAATAAATATAACACTGATGATGACATTATGCTAATATCAAAAGTACTCAGAATAAACAATATGAATCAACACGGCAATTTTTCTATTAATGCTCTGTTGCTATAAGTTTTGCAAGTGTTCTGATGATTTACATTGCTTTGACATGCCACCCCTCAACTTTAAAATTGAGACAGGCCATACCTTTACACATTATTCCCTCATATAAGTCTAATTCAGGCAAATTCTTGCCAAGAATTGTTGCTTTAGGAAACAGACTACTAGCCATATATTTTCCCAATCGCTACAAGTTTAAACACTTCAAGTCTAAGGCTGTTATAGTGGAACACACCTATTCTATGGTTAATAGACTCTACCACCTATAATAAGTAGGAGTAGTAAGAGTAACAAGTCAGTCGCTGAGTCACTCAGCGGCTCGCTCAGTCAGCCGATGCCGGACGACCGTTAGTCGGATACTAAAGTATCAGCGACCGCAACTAGATTTTCTCTGCGTCATTACCTATTATATCAAGTTCCTAACGTTTTGTAAGTCGAACCTATTTTAGGACCGACTTAGTACGAATAAAAGCCTCCACTGTGAAACCACTCCATAACACACTTGGCGACGAGGTATTCGGATTCTTACGTTGGAAGAGAGGAAAATAATTCACACTCCACAACAATTATCTGACGACGAGGATTCGAACTCATACGGAGGAAAAAAAAAATTGTTCGCCATATAACAAATCTGGCGACGACAGATTTCTACTCAACGGTGAAAAAAAAAATTCACCCGCCATAACAAATTTGGCTACGAGGGTTTCGGATTCATACGGTGGAAGAGGGAAAAAAAATTCGTTCACCACATTATAATTTGGCGAAGTGATTCGGAATCATACGGAGGAAAAAGAAAAAAATTAGCTCGTCACAATTATTCCGACGACAAAATCTCGGATTCAAAAAAAAAAAAAAAACTTTTCGAAAGACAAGACGTCAACTTAGTGACGAAAAAATCTGTCGTTTTCTCAACTGAGAAAATAATTTTTTTCTCGATAAGACAGTTTGCTCAAATAGGTCACGAAATGCAAATTCGTAGGATCCCCCCCTCTACAATATTTAATCATTGTGTAAACATTTGCGTAGATGGAGGAATGCAAAAATATATTACAGGAATTTTTTAAGTTCCAGACGGAACAACAGATGACAATGTTTGAGCAACAGAAGACATTTCCGATGCAACTACAGGAGGAAAATTTTAATAGACAAATGCAGTTTCAACGAGAAATGGAACAGGCGCATAAGGAGTTCTGGAAATAACTGAGAAGAGGAAAGAGAAAAATCTAAAAAAAATGATTCTTTCCTAGAGAATACAATATCGAATTCAATTGAAATATTCACGTACAGTCCGGATGAAGAGAACTCTTGAGGAGTATTATAAAAAATATACAGACGTGTATAACGAGGACTGCCACTTGTGGTCTGAAGGAAAGAAGGTTAGGCTTCTTTTAAGCAAGTTAGGAACTGCTGAGCATAACAAATTGGTAAACTACATTTTACCGAAAAAAAACTAGAGAGTTGACATTTAACGAGGCGGTAAATATATTAAGTGAATTATTTAGTAAATAGACATATTTGTTTCACAAGAGGTGGAAAGGTTTGAATCTGATGAAAGATGACGAACAAGACTATATAACGTACGCAGCCAATGTGAATAGGCATTGTAAAGAATTCAAGCTGGCAGAGTTTAGTGCTGACAATTTTAAGTGCTTAGTGTTTGTTCAAGGGCTGGTATCGGAAAGAGAGGCAAATTTGAGAAAATTAGTGCTGTCAAAATTTGAAAACTAACCAAGGATTTCGATACAGAAGTTGGCAGAAGACTGCACATGATATGTTAGCGTAAAGAAAGATTCGAAAAAGATAGAACAGTCTGGCGTTTTGCATGTAAAGAAAATACGCTACAAAAAAGAAAGTCAGTCCCCCAAAAAGAAATCTAAAATTGCGGATTATCAAACAAAAAGTGAAATACTAGAGAAAATAAAACAAAAACTCCGGAAGTCATGTTTTGCTTGCGGTGAACTTCACTGGTACAGATATTGTAATTTTAGGAATAAAAACTGTAAAAGAGTGGGTCATAAAAGCTCGCACTGCAGGTCAAAAAATAAAGACAATAAAAAGTTCAGCCTTCGTCAACGGCTGTGCGACATTGCTACAAATAGAAGAGGCCTCAAGGACAAAGAATTTTCCGTGCAACATGCGAAACATTAGGCCTTCAACAAAATTACACAACGGAGCTACCAACTTGCAATGAAAGAAGACGTGACATAGGGTCTCGACTTCCCCACTACAACGTCGGCAGTTTGAACATTTCTCAAAGTCCACTGCGCAAAGCTTTTTGGGGACCCAAAAGACCCCACGCATCACCAGCCAGGTGAGGGATGCCTCATCGTTATTGAGACATTTCAACCCGGGAGCCCAAGGCCAGATCGATCGAGCCTCCTGCTTCGTAAGACCGAGATCGTCAATCAGATCATCATGAACGGCCCCCCTAACACCTGATATAATGCCCTACGAAACAACGCCAAGACGTTGGAGAGGTCATCCGATGCCCGTAAGAGGCGTTTCAGAGCAAGACGACAGTCACGGTAGAAGGAGCATTCGGCTCGGGGTAAACGGCGGGCCTCCTACTCGCACGAGTGCACACTTCTCAAGGATGGGAAATTTCTACGGGCGTCTTCCTTCCAAAAGGCGCCCTCCTCATCCGGCTCGCGACACAAACGATCTAGGATACCGATGCAAAGCATATAAAGACGGATCTCGATGCTAGGAATACCTAGACCGCCTTCAGATGGATGAAGGCAAGAGATCTCTCGAGAGACTCTGGAAGCCCTGCCTCCCCACAAGAAGGAGAACAAGAGTTTCACTAACGCCAGCAAAGTTTCAGACGGAAGTGGAATTACAGAGAGTCGGTAAAGGGAAATCGGGTAGATATGTGAAACACACACACTCGCCCCCTCTTTAAGGAACCTCCGGCCAATATATTCCCAACTGGATATCTGCACCGAACCAGACGCCGAGTATCTTGACCGGTCCATCCGTCCAGTGGAAAGGTCCGGGAAGAGAAACTCCCTTCTACGCACCCAACCGCAAGCCAACAGACTTATCGCGATTGATCTTGGCCCCTGTCACCTACTCATAACCACTGATTTCTTTGCTGACTTCGTTAATCTGGGCTCTGCTCGATACAAGAACCGAAACGTCGTCAGCATAGGCAGAATACCTGGCCGAGGTGGTAGCACCAGGTAGGGAAATTCCGCGCAGGACCGGATTCGCTTTTAACTTACGAAGGAAAGGTTCCAACGCAAGAACGTAAAGCATAGGCGAAAGCGGACAACCCTGACGAATGGATCGAGACAATATGAAAGGTTCCGATCTTACCCCGTTCACTTCCACCGGCGCTCCGGGAGTCGCATACAGAAGACGGATCCAGGAGCGAAAGTCCGGCTTGAAACCAGCAGGCGAAAGAACAGCCTCCAGGAATCGATGGTCAACCCTATCAAAGGCCTTGGACTGATCCAAACTGATCAGCGCGGTTTCACTGTCTACTTCCTCTATGATCAAGCGGACCATATGGAGGTTGTCCTGAATAGTCCTGCCCTTCGCAGCACCTGTCTGTTCGGAGCCAATCAGACGACACAGGACAAGCTGCAAACGGTTAGATAAGATCTTTGCCAAAATCTTTAACTCTGTATTTAACATAGTTAAAGGGCGAAAATTACCTATCCCAACACCACCGTTTTTGACTTTACGCAGCAACTTGATCACACTCCTGGTGAAGCGTTGAGGTATAGACTCATGCTTCATCCAGTTGTTGAAAATCAGTTCCAGCAAAGGAACAAAAACAGGCGACTGCCTCAAGTAGACTTCGTAGGGAAGACCATCTGATCCCGGAGATTTATCCAGGCCAACCTGTTTCAACGCTTCACAGATTTCCGACTCTGTGATGAGACCCTCGCACCTAGCTGCCTCAACGTAGGGAAAGTCGGCTAAATATGCGTCGAACTGAGCAGAGCTCACACCGGGCTCCCTGGTAAACAGATCCCGAAAATAATTCCGAAAAGCCCCACATATGCCCGAGTTTGTAGTCACGGTCCGCTTATCCGGCAATGTGACGCACGCGATATGCCGCCGTGATGCAGTCCTACTCTCCTCTGCACGCAATTCTGTGGACATGTTCGTCACCTCAGAGGACATTCTTTTTAACCAACCCTTAACTACTAGAGCTTGATCCTTCTTGATAAGCAAGGATGCCAACTATGCCTTAGCTAAGGCTGTTTCCCCACTATCACGGGATTTAACTGCACGATCCACTCTTTGCTCTAAAGCCGTTTGCGCGGCTAATCTATGTAGATTGATTCGACGGCTAAAATTGGTAGCAAACGTTCGAGCTTTAGATTTTAATTTTTCCCACCAGTCATTTCCCACCACAACCCCCGCCAGTTCCCTTTGCAACATTAGTAGCAGCTGATCTCGAAATTCCTGCTCAACAAATAACGAGGAGTTGAACCAGCCATCCTATCCTTAGGATTATCTAAGTTTACAAGGACCCAAACAAGCCTATGATCCGAATAAACTATATAATGGAAGCTTGGACACCCTAAGAGCCCTACATCGACCCTCCTAACTAAAACGCGTTCGAGTTAGATAGCACGCACACCTATAGCCGAGCTGACACTATTTGTCCAAATCCAAACTACCCGCTGAGGGTGCTCATTCCGGTATTTGTCGACAAGATCAAACCCGTCGACAAAGTCGCGAAAAGTTTTCACGCCCCAGTTGTTAGTACCCGAATTTGAATTTGACCCTATACGATCCATGTCGGGGTCAAGGATGGCATTCCAATCCCCCGCTAAAACTACCCGACGTGATGTCGCCATAAACGGCCCGATCTGCCGAAACAAAGCAGGCCGCTCAGTCTGGATATTGGGCCCATAAACCCCAATGAGACGCAAAGCCTTATCCTTTATGGTAACATCCAGCACGCAAAGTCTGCCCGCCGGATCTGCGAAGACAAGAGCACACGCAGCCTTCAAAGACTTGCTCACCAGCCAAGAGACACCCCTCGAGCGTCCAGCAAAACATGCTGAATAAAGAGTAAACGCCTTAGACAGAATGCCTTCATAATCGCGAGAAGAAAAACGGGTCTCTTGCATACAGCATATATTCACCCCTAAGCGCTGAAGGTCGCGAGCGAGCCTCACACTTCGAGGCTCTGACCTCAGGCCTCGGGCATTCATACTAGCCAACCAGAGAGACATTGTCAAATCGATTAGGGTTGTCCTTCAGGATAGAACATGGCTGGGGTGAGGACACCGACACCTCGTCCCATAGAACCGCACGCCATCTCAGTTTCGACGGTATCATATTGAGACAAGCCGCCGATATCCGAAGGATACGTTAATTTAAGAGCACTATAAAGGGATGGGTGAACAAAAACGGGGACGCTCCCTTTGAACTCTTTGTTTGATTCATCCATTTCCGGGTCAAGTAGGTAGGCAGCTTGGGGCACCAATTTTAGAGACGACTGGGCCTCCTCTATCATGCCCCAAATCTCCCGCGTACCCGGGCCAGTTCTTATGACAGTCAAAACTCTTTTTGCGGATGGGAAATTTTCGGGCACTTTGATGTCCATTCCGTTTAATTGTTTAAAGTTCCAGAACACTCTTGAAACTTTCGGGTTTCTGTTTTGCCCGAAAACCCTCTCCGCCTGTAACCGGGATACGCGGCAGACGTCTTCCCCTGGGAGATATGGCGGCTTAATTTTTTGTTTCTTCTTGTCAATTGCTGCCTGTAAAATGGGGTTTCTATTTCTTTTCTTTTGAGGAGATTGAGTAGGTGTTGGAATAGTTGTATCTATGTGCGTGGTAGAGGGTTTCATGCCAGAAGGTGTCTTAACTGGGCAGGTTTTTGTTGATGGATGGGATTTAGACGGTGTTTTTGTCAAAGATTTTGGCGGAGGTGATTTGGTGAAAATTGTTTTGGTAGATGAAGGGGAAGACAGGGCAGAGGATAAGGGGCCAGGTGCCCCCAGCGATTTTTGATTTTTAGCCCGCTTTCCGTCGAGTTTTTCCTTGAGCTTTTTGATGCCTAAAATTTTTTGCCAGCTAGGATCATTCATTTTTTGCGAATTTGCATTTTCTTTATACGACGCCGAGGCGTCACCCTCAGAGCTGGTCAAGGGAATGGTGCTGTAGGTGTTTTTATCCCCGGGTTCATGATGCGACAGAGGCCCCGCTGTCCGGATCTTCTCTTTGCCCCTACCTACGACACTCCATCCCCCCTCTTCTTTCTCCTTACCCACACGTGTGGAAGGCGTCGGATTTGGGGGTAATGTGGGTATAGACCCAACCGAGGGATTTTGACCACCGGTCCGTTTCGCAGGTAGGCCCAATACAGGCGCCGCGGATTTAACTGTCTTGGCCAAAGGGGCATTTTGGTCGCCAGCGGCCGGAACTCCAGGGGCCTTCTTCCCTGGGCAGGAGGAGGAGAGGTGACCAGTCTCTCCACACCTCCAGCAAGTATGTTTTCTACCGGTCACAATGACTGACATTTTCCGGCCGCCTAAATCCAAGCAGTGGGAGATGAACTTGAAGGCCTGCTGATCTAACATTATATCGAAAGTCCATCCCCTGTTCATGTTGTCGGAGAGAGCCCCTAAAATCTGGCCGTGCTGCATAAAAAAATTCAGCCATGTGCTCTCCCGATATACAGCAGGGACCTCAAATACGTCCACGCTGGTCCTTCGCCGGCCCTCATACTCTCTCCTTAGAATAAGGTCTTTCGTTATAAATTCTTTTTTGGCCATTGCTAGGCAATCTTCAGGCGTGGGCAGCAGTACGTCTCACATGAAAAACCCAGCACCTTTAATAAGACTATGAGATTTTATCCCCAGGGGCAAAAGTGACTGGATCACTGTGTCTTTCGTGAAGCAACAATTTTTGCGCGTACGCTTGTCCACCACGAAGGCCGACACCATTCTCTTTGCGAACACCTTAAGCTCTTGGGCGTCTTCAAGGATCCCAACTTTATTTACAAGATGAGCGTAGCCTTTAGTTTTTTCC
This sequence comes from Acanthosepion pharaonis, assembly GCA_903632075.3. NCBI lineage: Eukaryota > Metazoa > Mollusca > Cephalopoda > Sepiida > Sepiidae > Acanthosepion > Acanthosepion pharaonis. The sequence continues at coordinate 1,240,627 of CAHIKZ030005568.1, forward strand.
AAGAAATCCGCTATGTTCACTATAAAACTTGGGGGAGGGGCTTCCAGCAAGAGGGCGATTCCTCGGCTGTCTTCTTGGCCTGTGCCTCCTTTGGTACCTCGTCAGTTGAGCATTGGCTTGAGACCTTCATTGTCTCTCACTTTTTAGTACTACTAATTTCCTTCGCACTAGCTTGGTCTTGTATATTAGGGGTAGCATATGCCCGTTTTTTTGAAGAATTAATTTTATCCGGTGGATCGGCCCTAGCAGCCGACCCAAAAGGTATTTTTTAACTCCAGACCGACTTGCTTCGTCGGCCATATTTAAAATACGTGGAGACTTCCAGTAGCGGGTCTATATATTTTTGTCCGACAATGGGGAAAGTAGTTGTGATAAGGGAAAACGAAAAATCAATAAAAATTAAATTCTTCTAAAAAATAGAAGTTAAACAAATAAAGAAAAGCCTGCATACACCAGTAAATTAAAAAATACAATAAACTTTAAAACAAAGGCTATTAAATACATAAAATGAGAAAACTAAAAGTTAACCCAAATTAGAAATGCAAAAAAAACAAATGAGATCAACTGAAAAGAAAGAATATAAAATAAATAGTCAGGTAAGACTTTCTAAAAAATCAAAATGGAGCCCAAATGCTGCCGAGAATAAAAGAAAAAAACCAATAAAAGAAACTCCTCTCTTTTTTGGACAAAAATTAAATTCAAATGTAATATACAGAAAGAAAAAGAAAAGAAATAAAAAAAGTCTGGTTTGAAACTAGTCAAACCAAATTAAAAAATAAAGTTTTGCGGCCGAAGTCGCTAAAGAAATAAATTAAATGTAAAAGAAATACAAAAGTATGTGACACTATTTGGCTTGCTAATAGGGAGAACGGAGAAAAGAAAAAGGAAAGAAAAAAAAGAAGCCATCACGAAAAGGACACTAAGCGGTGTTATTTTTCTGACAAGGAAAAGTGGTAAGATTTTTTATTTCCATTGTCGAGAAGGTAAAAAATAAAGATACTGGAATTAATTTGATTTAGGTTACGGGGCGGGTGGAAATTCCAGGTTGGCCAAATAACTTCAGAGACAAAATTCTAAATAGATAAACATTAACTGTGTCTTAAAATGTCCATTTGGACCACACACAGTTGCCAAAACAAAAGACTAAACCATTGGTTATCTACGGAAAACTCGTTTGGAAAAAGGCATCGGTTTTGTGTCGAAAACTGGCTATCGTGGCGAAATTATTTTATCGGGAATAGATAACGCCAGAATGCGAAACGTCTAATTGACCACCCACTTGTTAATTGGCGAAAATCTCATTGACGAATTCCAGGTAATTCGGTTAAAGATAAAAAGTCTACGGTGTGAGGTCTCCTCGAAGAGAAGAAAGAAAAGGAAAAGTTAAAAAAATAAAAAGATAATTTTTTTTTTTATTATTTGAGCAAGATTTTTTTTAACCGAGGCTAGTATGGCCACACCCACGCCGCTGGGCGCCCATTGGCTGAATGATAGCAGGAGTATTGGGCGGAGGTAATCATGTGAGGCAGGAGGGGAGGTTGAGGTGGCAATTGGCAGAAACAGTTGCCGAGTTAATACCCTCGCAGATAGCTGACTTGAACGATTCCACGCAAATCACGAACTCAACTTCTAATCAAGAACAATTTATTTTTGAAGAACGACTTAGACTCATACCACCAAAACAAGTTTTACGAATATCGCCTGAAGACACACCAAGAGCCAGTTTCTTAAACTGTCACAAGTGTCGCGAATCCATATAGCAGGTTGGAAAGAAGACGTAGTCCTATATTCAGAAACCAGATATAAAATATTGTTATCATTTTTTGACACATTTGAACTTTTCGAGTTAATATTTTATTTTATTTTACATATACTTGTGCGATATCACCGTTATACGAACTCAGCTTGCATTACGGCCCGGTGACTGATTGATTTCGTCTGCCTAAGATCAATTCACAACGTGGGTAGGTTAGACTGGAAATCAAAGCATTTACTTCGGTAACCAGACGTTTGAGGCGGGCTGGGAACGACGAGGCTGATACCGAATCTAACCAGATTCCCATCCGAATCACCAAAAGGTTAGAACGTCACATTTGCTGCCGCGACCAATACCAAGCCAGTTGGTCGCCACAGGACAGGATAGCACGACTGACGCAGACAGGCGGACGTCACATTTGGCGCAGCGACACCGGGGGGGGACGTCACAAGTATTAAACTAGTCAAACCAAAAAAATAAAAGATTTCGACCGAAGTTGCTAGTTAAATAAAAACGGTGGATGGTATAAACTAAAAAGGAAATAAAAACAAAACTTTCATTCTTTTTCTCTTTTTTTAAAAGGTACTTATTTTTTTTAAAAAACGAGAACTAAAAAAAGAAATAAACAGAAATAAGAAGCAATAGTCCGGTAAACTTTGTCAAACCGGACTAAAAAAAATAAAAATATGGGCCGAAGCCCAGAAAAAATAAATCAAACAAAAGAAATGAAAGAAAGTAAAATAAAACTTAAGAAAAAACTTTACAGAAAAAACTTGGTGGGCCGAAGAAAGTTCGTCGAATTAAGCAATAACAAGTTCGTCAATTTTAAAGAAAATCCTTGTGAGCCGAAGAAATTTCGTCGATTTAAGCAAAAACAAGATCGTCAATCTGCAAAAGGTAAACAATAGATTCCAAACAACTCGACGTTTCTGGTCAAAAAAGGTCTGACAAGCCGTGGTGAACGATGGAATAACCAGAAAATTTGTTACCGTCGAAATAAGTAATAAAAAAAAATGGAACTCGACACTGGTTCCGACCTATCTATCATAAATTTGCATACGTCTAAGAAGTTGGGGAAACCAACTTTAATGAAGACAAATAAAATCGCGAGGTTAGTGACGGGAGAAAAATACAATTTATTGGAGAATTTGATACAAACGTCACGTTAAATAAAAACTCGAAAAGCTAAACTATTTGTCATAGAAAATACCACAAAATTACTTGGTACGAATTGGATAACAAAACTTCTATTATGGGATCTATCGATAAATTCTTTCTGTTATAAGGTTGAAAGTTTAAACTCAGAAGCCTAAAAATTAGAAAGGAAACTTAAGGAAACATTTCCTACTGTTTTTTTTTTCTCCAGATTTGGAAACGTGTACCAAGATGGAGGCAAAATTCCAGCTAAAAGAAAACGCTCAGGCGGTATTCCAAAAGAAAAGGAATGTGCTGTTTGCATCAATTGAACAGATAGATAAAGAATTGGGCAGATTAGAGAAAACCAGTGTATTTAAAAAAGTTGAGTGGGTAACACCGACGATATATGTGAAAAACAAGCTTCAGAAAGTAATGATGAAGCCGACATCGACAAAAACTGGGGAGCGAGTTATCCGCAGCAAAGAACATGCAGTATTATTAAATGATTTAAGTCAACTGAATCCACCACAGAAAGCATTAAGAAGCACAAGATCAACAGAAGTAAAGCTAGAGGCTGAAAAAATAGAACCACAAGAAGAACCTACAGAAACTGACTGCATCCTTAATAAGCTCAAAGCGGAAGGTTGTTTCTGGTAACATTTTAGAGGTACCAAAAAATAAAAAAAGCGGATGTACTTGGTGAAAGGCGAAAAATTCACGTGCAGTAACCAGACCATACCAGAACAGACGACGTTTTTCCGACGTGGTTGACAGCGGTCCCGCGGAAAAAAACGCCGATGGAGGTGATTTTCAATACGTTTGATATAACAATGCCTGCAACAATTGTACCTGAGCTACACCGATCCAGAAGAAAAGATAAAGCCAAATGATCATTTAAAAGTGGATAAAAAAAATCGTAGGAGATACGCTACGATGTTGCTAAAAAAAAAAAAATTTTTTTTTGTTGTTTTTTCTTCATATTTTCTGTAAAAAATGAAAAATAAATAAAGAAAACTGGTTACTCCTACGGAGTAAAGTTTTAGGTGGGGGATGTTTTAGTGAAACACACCTATTCTATAGTTAATAGACTTTACCACCTATAATAAGTATGAGTAGTAACAAGTCAGCCGCTCAGTGGCTCGGTCAGTAAGTCGATGTTGGACGACCGTTAGTCGGATACTAGCGACCACAACTAGATTTCTCTGCGTCATTACCTATTATATCAAGTTCGTAATGTTTTGTACGTCGAACCTATTTTAGAACCGACTTAGTATAAATACAGCCTCCACTATGAAACCACTCCATAACAAAGGCTAAACCTAACATTTTCTGCATAAATCCATGAAATTCTTGTCTTTCTTTCGCTCATAAAATACCCCACAGTAATGGCTCTTGAGCTTTATTTTATATGAATATTAATATAATTGTAATAGAAGAAATAAAACCAATTGACCCTTGCTTTAAAATGCTGATATATATATATATATATATATATATATATATATATATATATATATATATATATGTTATATGACGATAAATGGGCCAAAAAGGTGGAATCATCTAAAGAGAGAATTTCCATTGCAGAACCCGGATAGAAATTCAAAGAGATATGCAAAAATATGCAACTAACCCTCTAGCTTTTGGACGCTGGCTTAGCAGAACTTCAGTATAAAAATATAATTTGAATCGTTAGCTATCAGCCATATTCTCGTTAAATTATCATCCTACTTCCTTCTTTTAAATTCATATCACGCAACACTCTAATTTACCAATCATTTTCAATGGTTCTTTGTGCGAAAATTATTTAAAAAAAGAAATCACAGCCCACATCGGTTGGTCTATTGTCGGACTTATATTTTTTACATACATTTCGTTGAAAACCTCCATATTTTTCCTCAAATCTAATCATCTTCTACATGGCACAGGGATTATCCTGCCAGATTAACATATCACTGTTCGTGGAGTTAGACTCAAGCCATGGTTTCAAATAGTCATGTAGTATTGCATCGTAGCGTACACTGGCTAAAGGCATGTTTAGGAGAATCAGAAGACGCAACCGATACCTAGTGAAAAAGAAGCACACCAAATGTCAGACTGCCTCGCTGGAGTTCATTTTTTCATGGTATCTACGCTACACACGATTCTTGCAATCATGTCAAAGCCTTTGGAAATAATTCATCACACCATAACAAATCCGGCAGCAACAGACATGATCGGTTCGCACACTGATATTTAATGCCGTATAGCCTTGGGCAACCTACTCATTGCACAGACTAAGTTATCAAGCGACAAGCACAAATTGGCATATTTGGCATTTCGATGACGTCAGGACATTGTAGCGCACACTTACCCAATGAATTTTGTCACGTCATTATATACGTTTGTTTTATTTTACCAATTTTAATCAAAGAACAGATGATTTATTATATACACGCAATACTGTAACACATTAACATCTACAGTTGCAAAATATATATATATATATATATATATATATATATATATATATATATATATTTTATAAATAATATATATATATATATATATATATATATATATATAATTTATTTAAAATATGATTCCAACTCGTGACATAAGAGGTCTCATGTTTCAAAATAAGAGCCGAAAACTTCAATATAATTATTTGAATTAAATTGAGTTAAAAGTAACCCTCTTATGTCGCGAGTTGGAATCATATTTTAAATAATTATATTTATGCTCTACTTTTGTATCAAGCACTATTTTTTTTTAAATAATTACTAAAATACTAAGGAACTTTGGATTGTTTACCTAACCAGTTCTTTCGATTTTCTATATTTTCACACACACACACACACACACACACACACACACACACACATATATATATATATATATGTGTGTGTGTGTGTGTGTGTGTGTGTGTGTGTGTGTGAAATTTTGAATAAAGGTGCTGATTTGTATGTTTTTTGATTGATGAATAAAATGAGTAATTTAAACTGAGAATATCGGTTTGTAAGTATAACTCTTTTTCTGCAAGGAAATATTTAAATATTTTCTTTTAGAATAACAGTGATTTTCCATATGCCATCCCTAATATTTCATTATTTGTTTGGGAAAGTAGATGGATTCGTAACTTTCCTGAATGTGTTTTCTCGTAAGTGCATGCAACGAACTCAAATGTAATTGGAACTCGTCTGTCTGTTTTCAGATTTCGAACCATTACTCCACATGAACATTGCCAGTGAGACCTATTCCACTATTCCATTCTGTATATATATATATATATATATTATATATATATATATATATATATATATATATATATATATATATATATATATATAACAGTACATGCAATTCTTATTAACTTACAAACAAGATTATTGGTTAAAATTAAGTAATATTAATGTGAGTACATATTTAACACTATGTATAACTGTTGTAAGAGTAAAATTGTTGAAATCGTGTAAAGAGTAAAATTGCCCAATTGTTATATTCAGCTTTGTAGCGTTGTATCTTAAAATTATTAAAGATATCTTATTGGAATTCTCCGCAATTTTATACTAGATTCTACGTTGGGGAATAGGAATATATAACTGCACTCCAAGCTTACCAGAAGAAATGTGATGAAATTGATCATAAAAGAAAATGACATGTTTCTCATCAATTAACTATTGCTAAACATCGGCGGCACAAGAACATTTGATATAAAAAAATATATATATATATATATATATATATATATATATATATATATAATAGTATTAAACATAACAATAGCAATTATTACCATGAAAAACTAAAAACATTTTCGGAATCAGCAACATCAAATTAACCAATCAAATCCCTATAAGTCGTTATGACTGAAAAACTAGTAGATCAGCAACTGTTGAAAGACGCACCGTGAAACATTATAAGTCAATGAAATTGCCTGACTTTCCCATAGTAATGCATGAAATGAAATTCAGCAGTTTCGTATTGCAATATTTATACGCCTATAATCATTTAATTTCTGCGGAGTTATTGATTATAAATTTGCATTTGTTCACGCATGTATAATTGAATGTCTAGTGATTTTATCTTTTAAATGAATCAGTTATTGGCAACATCTAATGCGTGATATATATTCGACTATACGCAATACATAAAGCGGAGAATCTTATCCTACCACTTAGCATTAAACCAACATTAAAAGCAGAAAAAGCGATTATATTGATAACAGCAACTTCATAGTTGGATGAATTCGAGTTTAGGCCCGCAGGTTTTACAAATCCAAACGTTTTATCTTCTCAACAGAATGCTATGCAAAACCTCAAATCCTCAGGACATGAGCATCATTCATCAATGAAGAAGTCAACTTGTATACTGATTTTGTTATGTAGAGACGATAGCCCCTGAGGAAAATAAAATGCTCAAAAAAGAGGAAGCACTATGTAACCTTTATAACGCATTTCATCCCACTGATCTTCGTACGACCTTTCTAAGTCTCTGAATGCCAAACTTGCCCGTTGTGACACTCAGATAAACTCTTAACTTCATAGTATATTCAGGCAAATTACTAATCGGATCCCCAGGGCAATAGGGTGATAACAACAGAGAAATCTGAAAATCTAATGTAAATACACTTGTCATGGATTTGGGGAAAAATGGGACCAGAGAGTTTAAGAATTGCAAATAGAACTATAAGCTTCCTTATCTGGGAAGTGTAGAGAGGCATCTCGGGGCATATCAAAATCACACAGATGAATATATTTAACGTGTTTGTTAGATTTCAAATAAAAATGGCTCAGTATGACAAAACATGCACATACAAACAAAAAATTCATATATATATATATATATATATATATATATATATATATATATATATATATATATATATATATATATATATATATATATATATTAATTCATTCTAAGAAAGGCAAGTCTACTTGAAATGAAAGATGGGAATATATAGAAGGATCGGGAAGTCAAATACCAAAAAAGTATACAAGGGATGAATATAAAAACAAAGGGAAGGATTTTGAACAGGACGATACGGGAACCTATCAACTCTTTTCCTTCTTTTCCTATATATATGTGTGTGTGTGTGTGTGTGTGTGTGTATGTAAACTGCATCTAGAGATTATATGCAAAAGAGGTATTGTCAAATATTTTTTGTAAAATTCATAGATATATCCAATGAATAATTTGTAATATTATGTATAGCGAGTAAGCATGAAAGCAATTAAGTGCCAATTTTCAATTTCAGATTGATATTTAGTCTGTTTTTTCAGTAATTATGGCAATTTGTAGTGTCAGGAGATTATTTGCCATGACTAGAATTTAGTATTATGGCTCGTAAAACAAAACTAACAATGAATTAAAAGAGCTATATAATCAAAGAAATTAGAAAAGGAAAGTCTTCGCTTCAAATTTCTAAGGATTTGAAAAGGAATCATCGACCAATCAAGAAAATATTTCAAATGGGAATTCAACTAAGGAAAAAAAGTCTCAGGCTGAATTCAGGAATTTAACAAAGCGAGATCTATCACATATCCGAAGAGAATTAATAAGAGACCCAGATGCGTCAAGTGTGTTCATATTTGAGGCCGCTGGAGCTCCTATCGTGTCAAGGGAAACAAGGTGTAAAGCATTGAGGAAGTTTTCTGATGTAAAAAATCAAATATAGAAACCCATTTTAACAAAAAAAACATAAGGAAATAAGATTGCAGTGGGCAAAAAATACATGAAAACTGATTTCAGTAAAGTGCTTTTTACAGACGAATCAAGGATCACCCTCGATGGGCCCGATGGTTGGGCTCGAGGATGGGTTTGCAAGCAACATGACTCAAGAAATTTTTTAAAAAGGTGGCGGTGGGATCATGATATGGGCTGGGATTATTGGAAATGACCTCGTGGGACCTTTTAAACTGAAAGACGGGCATAAAATGAACTCCAAATGTTACTATGATTTTCTAGAGCAATATTTCTTTGAATGGCTTGATAACCAGTCTTTAGCCAAGCGTAGATCTATGATCTTTATGCAAGACAACGCACCAAGTCATGCATCAAAGTTTACTAAATCCTGGTTGAAAGAAAAGGGATTTGTTGAAGATTCTCTTATGGACTGGCCTTCAAATAGCTGAGACATGAATCCCTTTCAGAGCCTGTGGAGCATCCTCAACAGAGATATTTATTCTAATGGAAGGCAATTCAGCAGCAAGTGTGACCTCTGGGAGGCAGTTAAAGTTGCTGCAAACAACTTACCAGCCGCTAAAATTCCATATCAAACAGATGTTTACAATAGCCTGCTAAGTGTTATTGAAAAGAAAGGAGCATTTTAGGAGCTTCTTATTATTTTTTGTTAATATATCTTTTATCTTTAAAATAAAATGCTTTTTTAAATATTTTTCCTTTAAGAAATTGACGACTTTGTTCTAAAATCTTTTCATATTATTTTTTGACATAAGTTTTACAAGGTATAATAATGTAAAAATATCAAAATAAATAGTTGCAAATAAACTACTGACAGTCAAATTAGTCTGTTTTGTTAACTTAATAAAATTTTTTTCCAACCAAAAACAATAGTTTTCTTTATCACTATATATCAAAGTTAATAATATTGAGTAGAATCTAAACAACATCATAATAGGACTTTTAACACTAAAGACGCAACTTTTTATACCAACTCATAACTTGTATATAATCTCTAGACGCAGTTTATCTATCTATCTATCTATCTATCTATCTATCTATCTATCTATCTCTCTCTATATATATATGTGTATGTGTGTATATATGTATACATATATATATACATATATATATGTATACATATATACATATATATATACATATATACACATAATTATATATTAAAAATTAATTGATTTAAAATGTTTTTTCGCTACACAGTTCTAACCATGTTTCAAAAATGGAAACTAAACTTGAAAAACATGGTTAGAACTGTAGAAAAAAAGACATATTTTAAATCAATTAATTTATAATATTAATGCTCTGTAAATTTACATTGAGCACTATTTTGTAAAAATAAAAATATCTATAAGGACACAGGATTATATATCCTGCTGTTCTTTCTTTTTATTTATATACATATACATACATACATATATATATATATATATATATATATATATATATATATATATATATATATATATATATGAACATTGAATTCAACACTCACAGGCGACAAGCAGCTTCATGGTAGACGCAATCGTCAGGTTGCATGAATAGATAATATAGGTTAAATATAGATTATAATATAAAGAATTAGATAGAATCATATATGTTAAAAGATTATTTAGAGAGTAAATTATAATATATTATGCAGATTAATATATATTATAATCGATACAAATATAAAGATACCTTTTACATCGATAACAAATGACTAAGGAGAAACCACAAAAAAAAAAAACATAAATCCTTCTAACCATGAAAAAGGTGAATAAAAGCAAATTTAAAACAATATATTTGAATGCACATAACATATCAGATTTGAAAAAAATAACCTTAGTCACTTTTTTCAAACCAAGACTTAAGCACCAAACTGCTCTCTCTAAAATTTTTGGGAATTGAAGGAGAGTAGTCTGAACCCTCAAAGTGAATCTACAGGTTTTGCTCAGACTCCTAGTAGCTTTAAGATTAGATGGGATATATTCATGCAGGAGAAAATTACAATTATTAAATTTAACAATTAAAACATTTTAGTAAACAAAAAGAATGGATTGGATTCCAAGTTTCCGGGTTTTTTCCACTTTTTCCAATCCTTATTATTTTTCAAAATTTAATTAAAAAAAAAACGTTATGATTCATTTATTATCAAACATTTTACGTTCGACAGCATCTAGCGAATTTCTCTCTCTAGGAGCGAAATGGCCATATCAATGAGGGTAAAATTGATTTTCAGTTTTATGTAATTAATTTTTATGCTCTATAATAATTATATTGAGCACTCTTTTGTGGATCGGTTATAATATTTTATACTATAAAAATTCACTTGGAATATTTAACCACGTATTTTTACGTATATATATATATATATATATATATATATATATATATATATATATATATATATATATATGTGTGTGTGTGTGTGTGTGTGTGTGTGTGTGTGTGTGTGTGTGAATTTGTTTATTTCGGTATTCTTCTGTAAGACCACGTATGAGTTGCTTATAATCGTCTTTTTCTCTACGGTGAAATTATACTTAAGTTCCATACAGGATTATTGATATTGCAAAGGAATTCAGCATTTATTTTATTTCCTTTCTAAAATAGCATACATTTTTTCACAATAATTTACATCGCTTTCAGAAGCTGTCTTTCCCTAATGCAATAAGTGACTGTATTTTGTTGCCACATCTTGTTCCATCATATAAAACAGTTGCAATCATTTAAATCTCTGTACGTTCTAGATTTTTTGATTCCAATTCATAACCCACATCTTTGCTAGCTCTTCTCCCTGAGGACCATATATACTTCATACTCTGCCTGCATCCCTGTAGTTGTCTATATCGTATCCGTCTACTTTAATGATTACACTCTCTCTCCTGCCATTATTACAACGAATAGAAATCGCAGGTTATAAGTTGACTTGCATTTGGGTTTACTAAGAATCAAAAGAAAAATTGTAATGACTTTATCTGTCAGAACGTCATTGCTTGGGTTCGGCTCAATTCTCGGCTTCAATAAACAAAGAATATAGAAAAAAATAGGTACTTTTAAAAATAATACGTTCGAATCCTGAAATTTAACCATGATACATGCTGTTCTCCTTTCTTGGACAGGTTGGGGGACGGGGTCAGCCAGTGCTCCTTTTTTCACTCAATTCTGATGGTTAATTCTTTGTGGTCAGGAGTTCAAACCAAGTCATTTGCAGTTGACAATTCAGTTTTATATAATTAAATGTTTTCTTTACTTTTGCAACAAAACACAAAAATATATACAAATCCCAGTATAATTCTGAAATACTAGTAAAACTGAAATTATCTAGTCTAGTTTCTTCACATATTGAAGTAACCCATATTCCAAACGGTTTAGACTATATTACTGTTAATCTCCACGACAAAATCTCATATTAATCTCTTAATCATGTGTTATTAATCCATTTTTGTAAATTACAACCAGAGAATGCCCTGCAAAACCAGTCTTAGATTCACTTGTGAAATATGCATCATGAAAACAGTTACACTTGAAATGGAATGCTTATTTCAATAGGTCATGGATACTATTGTTAAAGAGAAAGATCAATGGAAATTTCACGGTTTTCCTATTTTAATATAATGATAAATCTTAGTTCTTAACATAATGATTGACTAAGCTTATAACGAGTTCTACGACAGTAAAATATCCGTAGAAATTCACCTATGGCATCGGTAAATATTTTAATTTAATAATATATTGCAATAACTATCTTAAATATGAATGCTGATTGCTATTTTAAGACGTAAGGATGTACACATGAAAAGATTTGAAATTGACAGCTTTTTTCTTTCCCTGAAACAAACTTTGAACATATCTATGTACCTGTTTTTTATTTATTTTATTTCTTCTATGCTTGTTTCATTCAACCAAATAGCTTCTCTGATATATCAATTCCATTTTTTCAACTTGTCAAAATAGAATAGTCCATTATTTATTAGGTATTGGCAGGACGTAACGGTCCTGCGAATTAACTAAGGATCTAACTAATGAAGGTAGCGTCAAGCGGACTAAGTATATGACAATTCAAGTAATTTTCTAAAGAACCAATGGATATTTATTTATGAATCCGATAGGATTTTATCATTTTAAATGTTATTTTTAACTGATACTCAGATTTGAATTGATGCTCCGTTTATTTTTTAACCAATATATTTATTTATTTTCGTTTAGCGAATATTCGACAGATCTTATTAAAGAAAAAATATTTGCTCTCTGATAGAGTTCGAATCTGACTCTCGCTAGGCAGAGGGAAACAATATTGTTTGATCCGACGTTCTTAACGAACTCGGACATGAAGAAACATTATCGATCATGACGGAGAGCACATATTTTATTTAATATAATTTCTCGTATATTCAGTCCGGTAGACGAAAAAAATAATAGAGATAATGTTTAATATAAAAATGGCGCCTCTACTCAAATATGAGTATCCACTAAAAATAATGTTTAAAGTGATAAAAATGATTCTTCCAGTATTAAATAAATGTTAGAACGCATTTTCGCATTTCATGTAGACTCCAAATCCGTTTATATGTACAGTATAAATGTTTTTCTAAATATATCGATCGGCAAACTAGACGAGATTATATAACGCCAGTGAAATATACTGAATTACTGGCATCTCTCTTGGAAATCAGTTTTTTTTTTGTTTTTTTTTTAATATCCGTTCTCTTTTTTACACTTTGATGTCGACACATGTCGAAAGAGACAATTCCAGTAGCAGGGAGTCTCTCTTTTATTTCTAGTGAATAAAATTTTGCATTAGCTTTGGAGGGGAAAATGGCCCTAACGTAGATATACCCTAGAAAAATCTAAGTATCAAGTAAGTAATCATTACGGGACGTGGAGTAAACAATGTATCTTTTCCTTATCATACATGTTACAGATCCACTGTTCGCATACGGCCTTGTATCCTATCTTAGTTTTCTCAGAAATACTGCGGTAGATAGATATTTGAGAGTATGTATGAATTTGTGCATGTTACTAACTTCATATCTATCTCCAAACGATTACTGTCGTATCACTTTCAAACACTGGTTCCCGTACGATCACAAAGGTAAACAATCTGGAGACTAGCCATGGCCTCGATAGGTGACCCTTTGGGAATACCAGGTACTGTAAGTTTGTATGTGCGTGTGGTGTAATGGCTAAACGCTAGGAATTTTAATCAGCGAGCCGAGATCCAATTTCATTCAGGTTCGTTACATTCAATTACGGACAAATACCCTCGGTAAAAGTATAAATTCACCGTCTCTCCCAAGCTATGGGTTAATTAGTAAAACGTTTATCAGTAAATCCTTATTATTTCCAAAACCTTCTTACAATCTAAAAACATTTTATGATTTTAAATACCCCGCAATGGGTTGATAAGCAGTAAAAATAAAATAAATCTATCTACAAATTTGGCTGAAATGTTCTTATTCCGACTAAAAATGCAAATCAGAAGAGGAAAATTCGAATGCTTGAATATCTACTAATCAGTAAATAGCCAAGCGTATCTGTCAGACATTTCTTCAATAGACTCTCATACATAAAAATTATATTAATCTACAAATCATAGTCTGTTCTTATCTACACAAATTTTCAATCTATACAGGCAGGTGAATCTGAGAGAATTAGAAGTTCTACCAGGATTTATTATTTGCGGCCAAAATCTTCACAATATAAGATTATGCAGTTGACACAGTGTTGATGGCAGACATGAAACTCCAAGAACTGCTACTGAATGTGGTGAAGGAAAGCGGGAAGAAAAGATTAAGCAGCAATTGCAAGGAGACTGAACATTGTTATCAAGTGAAACAGTCTGACATGCATATTACAAAGCGGATATATAGAAATCAGACAGATTTAAATATATAGATATTTGGGAAGTATTATAAGAAAGGAGGGAAAAATGAGACACTGGAATCCGAAGGTGCCTTTGGATAGCGAGAGATTCCTTCCAAAGCTAAGCAAATATTACACGCACACACAAAAAAGAAAAAACAATAACGAAAAACGGGAATATATCGTTAGAAACAAAGAACATAGCACTGAACTATTGTCATATAAATCCTCCTATATGGCAGTGAATGCAGGACATTCTCCTCACAGATGAAGTAGAGATTTTAATTAACAGAAATGTGGTTCTACAGAAGGATGCTGATGACACCATGGATCACCCATGTCACCAATGATGGACGTTTTGAGGAAATGGAAACAAAAATGACATTTATACTTACTATCAGGAAGTGACAGTTTAAATTTATATGGAACATAATGAGAAAAGACATCTTAGAAATTTTGATATTTACCTGACAGAATGATGGACAGACGAAACCAACGAATAACATATGTTTTGACCTTGAGTAAACAGATGGCAGAACAAATAGATATCAAAAATATTTTTTCTGAAGAGCCACAAAGAACAGGAAATTATTGGGAGCCATGATCGCCAATAAATATCTAGTTCTACAGAAGAACGATGAGTATACCATGGACGAAATCAATGAGCAACGACAAGGTTCTAGAGCCAATGGAAACATAAAGGGCACTTATAGTTAAAATCGGGAAAAGAAGTTGAAATTTCGCGGACACTTACGTAGCAAAGATGGCTTAGAAAATCTGATACTGCCAGTACCGCTTGAAGTTAAGAGAGAAAGCGGATAGCAACGCATAACTTTCCTGCCGAGCTGTAGTGTATGGATTACGGAGTTGATTTTTAGAGGGATAGCAAAAAGAGAAAAATAATTAAGAGCTACAAAGGACAGGAAAATGTGGAGATCCCTGATCGTCAACTTTCTACAGAGACACATTACATGGAAAAAGAATTATCTTCTCTTTCTCGAGAGAGATATATCCAAGAACGGCTGCGATATTAATGCTTCTTATAATACAAGGTTACGGGAGCGCAGGTAATATTGCGTTTATTTCACTGAAAATGGGATTGACGGTCCCTGCTCAATTTCAAGCAGTGGCTGCTGCGATATCTTTTGCACAAATAAGCCTAGTAAAGAAGGAATTTATCACTTCTTCCTGAAAGAAGTGGTTCATAAGAAATGAGACTCGGCTGTTACGTTTCCGTTGACAACCGAACTAGGAAAAAGGTCAGTTTAAATTCAAAACCAGTTGGATATTATACTAAAATGGCCACACCGTAAAAAGTACTTGCTACAGACAACACAGCAACAATACGTATTTGAAGATGCTGCCATCTACTGTACATTTATCTTACAAAGGTATATACACACTATTATTATCTACGCTCATAGCATAATAGGCATATGTGTTTTCGATCAAAGTAAACGATGAACATACCCGGAAAGAAACTATGATGAATTTTGCCTGCTACCTGACACAACATGATATTCCGTATGAATCGAAGGTGTTTCAATGAATTCCCCAAAGTGGATAACTGCAATTACAGTCATTAGCTTGGGCATCCTAATTTTTTTTACGCCGAAACCAAAATTGTACATAATTAGAATTATACAACGACTAATGAAAGCAACGTTGCAAATGGGTTTGAACATCTGAAATCTCATGAAAGGAAGAACTCCTCTGAAATGTATAGATAATTGTGGTGACTATTTTGGAAAATAGAGCTCTATATATATATATATATATATATATATATATATATATATATATATATATATATATATATAGAGAGAGAGATAGATAGATAGATATATAGATAGATAAGGGCATATTTTAGGATCCTGTCTATCTATATGTCTCTCTATAACACTTATCTCTTTGCAGAATTTAATAACATATAACATGCAGTTTTTAATATAAAAATAGTCCCTGTTTTCTCATGTGATATTATTACCACTTCCACAGGGTAATTTATTTAGATTATCCTTTCAGATAAAATGTAGTGACGTTTTTGAAAAAGACTGTTTTGAAGCTAATATATATATATATATATATATATATATATATATATATATATATATATATATATATGTGTGTGTGTGTGTGTGAGAGAGAGAGTGTGTGTGCGTGTGTGTGTGTCTTTGTGTGAGTGTGGTGTGTGTGCAAATATACTGATATAATAGGAACGAACCATTAGATGGTAGATCCGAAGATCTTTAGTATTTTTGTTTTTATTTACAAAAAACTGTGCTCTGTACACAAGTAGAGCCGAGATTATAATTATTTAAAAAAAAAAAAAAGATTCCATCGCGAGACAAAAATTATTATGTTTCGAAACTGATCAGCAGTATTTGAATTTAATCTTCAAGCATTGTTTTGGAATAACTATGGTATGGGATATTTTAATCATTTATAGTTTTGAATGGAGGTGTGGTCTTGGGTTTGTTTTTTTCTTTATCAATTAAACTTACATACTGCCGAGCAGTTTCGAAACATAGTAATTTCTATGTCGCGATGGAATCATATTTATATATATATATATATATATATATATATATATATATATATATATATATATATATATATATATAGTATACAACTGCAGTAGCTGCTTCTGTTGATCTATTGTAGGTTCCCAGGAATGTATTTGAAGCCATACTTTATGATACCATCTATCTATCTATCTATCTATCTATCTATCTATCTATCTATCTATCTATCGCAAACTACTCTTATCTGTCTACAGAATTTGATGGCATGGAAGATGCATTTTTTTATATAAAATGTTTCAAATTTGCTCATGTGATATAATTACTGTTTTACGTTGTAGTTTTACCGCCAAAGGTGTTGTCGAGTAAATAGTACACGCCCGTTGACAATTTAAACTAGTCCATAACTATAAGTGTTTCAGGTCAGATGTTAGAGTGGTAACCGTTTTGGAGTCAGTCTTCAGACTAACTAATACAGTTGTCACGGTAGAGTAGCCGAAACATTACGTATCGAAAATACTTATACGAATTACGTTCTATAAGTAGGAGTGTGTTATAACAATAGCCAGAAAAGAGTGACGTTATAATGATGGCGATCAGTGATTTGAATCTCAGGATTTATATGTGTTGTGACGAGGATTCAGAACTCTTATTCTTTATAAGATTAATGAGAACCTGGCACTCAGACGAGTTGAAAATGTAGTTACAAGAATTTCAAACACGTTCGTTTAAAGAACTTTCTTGCGAATATGGAGAAAAAATATTTAAAATTCAACAAGAACCACAGAAACAACAACAAAGAAAAAATCAACAGTTGCTACCGAAACAGCAATAGGATATAATTCTAGAAAAAACAAATTCTTCAACGTTTCTTACGCCAGACGCTGACCAAAACACCATAGCACAATTTATATACAATATTGATGATGTGATGACTTTTTGTGTGTGTTTTCGTATATATGAAGAAATATTCAGTAAGAAATGCATGCACTGGGAAGATTAGGCAAAAACGAGATTTTTGTTTAGAAAAATAGCACCGATAGAGTATGGCAAATATTGCAATATTTTCCAAGCAAACCAGGGAATATCGGCTTTAAAGACACATTCCGAGGAAAAACTTTTAGGGACATGCGCTTTATGTTTAATGCTCGTTGGAGCTGCTTGAACCTAATCAAGAAAAATGACGAAGACATTGTCATGTACGCTGGTATCGTCAATATATAGCGTGAAAGTTTCAGAACAAATTAAATAACTCCAGATATGTTCAAAGGATTAGCAGCTAAAAAGGATGGTTAAATACGTGGGAAAAAACAAAAATAATATACTGCACAAAATAGATGATGATTGCCAGACAATGCTAAATCTGAAACACGAAGATGAAATTCAGAAAAAAAATGTGCTTCTTTAGAAGCGAAGGACAAATATAGAAAAAAGGTGAAGAAATCCTTGTTCCAGATGTGGTAAATAACATCTTCGAAAAGACTGTCCATTTGAAAATGCAGAATGTACAAGTGTGATAAACAAGGACATATAAAATGGCACTGGATAAGCAAAACCCCCAAAATTCTCACAGGTAGAAATAAGTACACCGGATTGCGACGGATAAAATAGTCAAATGAAATAAAAGAAAATTTGTAAATGTGAAAATAAGTACTATCAGTGTGAAAATGCTCTTGAGCATTCGTACTGATATTTCAATAATCAGTGAAACCTTATAGAAATAAATTAAAAAGGAATTCCAAAGCTTATGTATTTAAAAAAAAAATGCTACGAATTTATTCGGAAAGGACTGGATGAAACAGTTTTAACTTTGGGATTTGCAAATAAACGTTTATTGTAGAAAAAAAAAAAAAAACGTAAGTAGACAAGTGACCAATAAAACATTCTGCACGTAAATCTTAAGTAGGAATTTTTCAAGTATTTTCCAGATGTTCTGTCAAATAAACTAGGTCGGTGTTCTAAATTCAAAGTGGATTTCATGTAAAAATGGTTCGAACCCAGTATTTAAGAGGAAACGGAGCGAAACATTAGAACAAGTTAATGACAACTTGGTCAGATTTTAAAGCATTTCTCTAATAGAAAAAAATAACCATTATTAACGGGATGCAACATTGGTCGGTCTATCTATCTATCTATCTATCTATCTCTCTCTCTCTCTCTCTATATATATATATATATATATATATATAAACATTCGTGTTTGAAACACAACTACCCATTGGCTAGTTCAGAAATTTTTCCCAAGTTGAACGGCGGTAGCATATTCTCAAAGCTGGATTTCTTTGAAGCATATTTACAAATTCAGATTTAATATGATCATTCAGAATTAACGACCATAAATACGCACAGAGGATTATATATGTTTAGCTGACTTCCGTTTGATGTAACGGTGACACCAGCGATTTTGAACAAGCCATTGACACCACGCTTGCGTACTGCGACTTCGCCGCGCCGTAACTGGATGTCATTTTGATCAAAAGTGTATCGAAAGAACATATTGTGCATGGAAAAACTAAGAGAATACGGATTTAAGCGTTAGTTATTTTTGCCGAAATTTCAATCTCTTGGTCAAATATTGATACAAATGCTAGGTAACCGGATTAATTCGAGGGAAGCTACAGTTAAAAATATGCCTACGTCAACAAATATGACTACATTACAAGATATTTTTAGGTCTGGCTAATAACTGTTAAACTTATGTACATACTATGTATAAGTTAAGATCTCAACTTAACGACCCACTTTAAAAAAATGATTAAAGTGGAATTAGAATTATAAATATCAAAAGTCGTTTGACATGATAAATAAAGAACAAAAGTTAAGTCTAATTGATGATTAGTAGTCTATAAAGCCCAAAAGCTGAAATTATAGTAGCTTAAAATGCTATTGAATGCTGCATTGGAGCTGGGATTTCACACAAATACGATGGCAGTAAAATGAAAACCTTTGCTCATGCTTCACGCTCGTTTCTATCAGTAGAGAAAATTACAACCAGAAAGTAAAAGAATCTCTAGTAATTCTATTCGCCGTGAAGAAATTTCATAAATATATTCATGGATGATATTTCACGTTGCAAACAGAACACAGTCTTTTATTAAATATAAATGGTTCAAAGAAAGTGTAAGATGGAGTACCAACTGTCTAAACAAATTAGGACATGCAGATGGATTATTTAAATGATACCTAAAAATGCGGAATCACTGGAAAACACTGTCATCACGGCACTAAAAAGTAAAATGGAAATTTTGTGCAACGTAGTACAAGATTTAACAGTGACGCTAGATGAAATAAAAGCAACACGCGGAAAATGACGTCTTTATTGCGAATATGAAAAAGCATTTGAAATAAAGTAACTAAGAACGAAATCCACACTTAAATTCCTACTCGATTTGATGATGATGGAGTAATGTAGGGTCAAAGAACTGTTATACCAAGTTCGTTACAAAAACGAATATTAAATGATTTTCATTGCAGACATCCTGGTATTTCTAGTAGGAAATCTATAACTAGTTTCGTATATTGGACGGAAATAGACGAAGATATTGAAACAATAGTGAAAGCATATAGAGAATGGGCTTTATCAGAAAAGTAATTATAACAAATATAGAACCTTGACAAGACAGACAAGCCGTGGTTAAGACTGCTTATAAATTTTGCTGGTCCTATCAAGGATCATATTCTATTGTGGTAGTTGATAGATTCACAAAATGGCCGGAAATTTATATGTGCATAAATCCTCAGAGATAATGAATTTCTTGCATGAACTGTTTGCGAGATATGGTATAACAGATACACTAGTATATGGTAACGGATGTCAATTCCCGGTTAAATATATTCCAATATTTTTGTAAAATGTTTTCCATTGAACATGTTACGACCCCGTCGTATTAGACAAGGTCGAACGGAAAAGCGGAACGGTTTGTGGAAACGTTCAAAAGAGCGTTAAAGAAAGGTAGTCCTGTGAAATGAAATTCGGAAGCACTTCCAAATTTTTCTGAAAGTGTACTGGGTAGCACCTAACCCCAATACACCTTCAGGCACGTGACCGGCGGAATTCATCTTTGCCAGAAGAGTAAAGACGGTGCTGGACAAGTTGTTATCAAGACGAAAATCACGAACGGTTAACAAAAGCTACATGAAAAGTTTACAGATTGGCGATAAAGTGTTCCTTAGAACATATAAGGAATGCAAAGGAACAGGAGAACATAGCATAATATCAGCAAGAATCGAGAAATTGATTTACATGTTCAAAGGAAAAACTTTCTCATATCAAAGGCAATATTTCAAATATCAGCTGAATAAAAGATTCAGTGATGAAAGACCTAGAATATTGGAAGAACCAATAAAAATGCTATACGACCTTTACGATGTGACAGCACCACAAGCCGTGGAATCTACAAGGACATGTTCTAAAAGAAGAAAGCGTACTGAAGAAGTGGATCCAAGAAGGAAAGGCTAAAAAGTTAAATACGATAGCAAACACTCCAGAAAGAGGAGGGTGAGATGCTAATACTAATAAAAGTATAAAATGTTTATAAAAGCATTAATATCAAATATGCGGATGTTGTGGAGCAAGTATTACACGTGGTGACAATCTGAACTTGTTCATAACTATAATCGCTCCAGGTCAGAGGTAAGACTGGTAGCATTTTCGACCAAAGCAGTTCGAGTCTGAGTTGTCGAACTCTCGGGGAACGAGGATCGCAGACGACGCTCTGCCGAATCAGAGTCTCGTCTGGAGAGGTAGACAAACCTACCCTCGTGTATGTGTGGTTTAAGAGGAAATTTTGACTGATCCTACGGGCTCGAAATATCCCCCACATAAAAACTGGCCTTCTATAATACTCTGTCTTGTGGTGAAGTTTAGTAAATTTCCAGTCAGACAGTTCGCTGCTAGACTCGCAGTACAATTGTCGAAAGCTCTGACTTCGGGCATAGAGGAACCCAGACGAGTATATGCCTACGGTCAGAGTCTCGCCTGGGGAGATAGACAAACCCGACCTCATGTATGCGAGCTCTACTGGGAATATTTTCCCTAGCCTAAGGTTTCGGAATCGACCCACTTAAATATAGGCCTTTCGCCACATCTTCTCGTATTTCGAGTCAGGCAGCACGCTGTCTGGCTTGTGACTGACAAGACCTGTGTCTTCGGACAGAGGGCGACTCAATCGTGGCTCTGATTAAGCATGGAGACTCAGCTGAATAAAAACTTGCAAGCAAATTACTCGTTCCCCGCAATTTTGAGGAATGGGTAAAATTTTGACCAGTGTCCTGAATGTTCGCGCTCAGGTTACCCACGTTAAGCCTGAACTTGTGTTGAATCCTGTCTCAGTGAGCCTTTTATAACTACTAAGTAGTTTTTTTAAAAAAAACATGGGGAAATATTGCTAAGTTTTATTAAAATTTAGGCGTTTTGGCATTAAATTGACTATAGTTAACGGACATATTTTCTGATAATATCGTGTACGGACGTCCGTATGTACAAAAATCTGTACGTTTATACAGACATAAAAATATTAAAAATTGTTTTAAAATACTAGGCTTCGTTGAATTGCGTTAAGCTTTTCCATTCATTACTAGGACATATAGTTTTACTTAACGACTTCAAAGTAATACGGAATTTTAAAAGATGTAAAACTTTATATATAATTATACTTATAGAATTTAAAAATGAAAAGTATTTTTGCAAAAATTCATTATTCATCGAAAGAAATATTTGCAATAGTATTTATAATGTATCATACTCATAAAAGGAATTAAAATCTTTTTCTAATAAAATGCTTTAGATATATTGTATAGTTTTACGATTGTGACGTCACCCCGTCTGTCTCTCTCTGCCCCATTGCCGTCCTATCCTGTGACGACCAATGTGACTTGGTATTGGTCGTGGCACCAAATGTAACGTTCGAACCTTTTGCTGCTTCGGATGGGAATCTGGTTAGATTAGGTATCAGCCTTGTCGTTCCCAGCTCGCCTCCAACGTCTTGTTACCGAAGTAACTGCTTTGATTTCTAGTCTAACCTACCCACGTTGTGATTTGATCTTAGGTAGACGAAATCAATCAGTCGCCGGGCCGCAATGCAAGTTGAGTCTGAACAAGGGTAATACCGCACAAGCATATGTAAAAGAAAATAAAGTAACAACTTGAAAAGTTCAAATGTGTTAAAAAATCTGGTTTCTGAATACAGGACTGCGTCTTTCTCCCAACCCGCTTATATGGATACGTGACACTTTGTGTTTGTTAGGCGAGTCTTAACATCTTAAGTCGTTTTTTCAAGAAACTGGTTTTTGGTGTATCTTCAGGCGATATTTGTAAAACTTGTTTTGGTGGTGTGAGTCTAAGTCGTTCTTCAAAAATAAATTGTTCTTCATTAGAAGCTGAGGTCGAGAATGCGTGGATCTTAAGTCAGCTTTCTGCGAGGCGGGTCTCAGAGCTCACAGCTCAACTCTGCAACTGCATTCCTGTCTGTGATTCCAACTCAACTCTAACTCTTCTGCTGTCCACTCGCACAATGAGGATCTTCTTTGTATTCGGATAGGAAAATTTATTACTTTCCATTTTTGGAAGTCTTTACTTTCTACTTTAAGGGAATTGTCCTCCCAAATTCTTCCTTTCTCCTATTGGTATCTCACACCAATCCCCTCAGAGGACATCAACAGGTTCCCCTCTCTCTCACAGTGGCATCTCACACCAATCCCTTTAGGGGGCGTCAACAGGACTCCCCTCCTTCTTCATAGTTCACATTCGCCTACCGCTCACGCCACCATTCAGCCAGTAACACTCAGCAGCGTGGGTGCCTACAATTATCGCCCAAAGGAAAAAAAATATCTTCCTCCCTTTCTCTCTTTTTCCCTCTCTTCCACGAGCAGACCTCACACGCCTCTTATCTTTACCGAACGCCGTCTGGAATTCGTCAACGTGACCTTCGCCAAATAATCAGTTCCGATCAAAAATTTTCTATCATGGCCAGCTCTGACATAAAACAATTGTTTTTCCCAAAACAATGACATCTCCGGAAGATAGTTAATGGTTTATTCTTTCCCTCTCTCTCTTGGGTGGCCTACTTAACATTATCTCTTAGCATTCTGTCTTGTAGGCCACTTCGCCAATTTTAAATTTTCATTATTGCCATGGACAGATTGCTATTTTCTTTCGCCGCGCCGTAACATAAATTAATTCGACAGATCCGGTATCATACGAATCTCCTACTTTTTCTTTTCGCAAATGAAAATAAAATCTTTACCGCTTTTCTTTGCTAGAAAAAAAAAACAACATCGCTCAGTGTCTTTTCGTGATAACTTCTTATCACCTAAATTAATTCTCGCCTTTTTTCCATGCAACCCTAAATAGTGTCAAAGATTCAGAAGAGATTTTCTGTAATTTTACCAAAAAAAAAGTATAATTTAAATTATTCAAGGATTTCTGCTTATAATTAATGCAAAGAAAACGACTTGATTATGTAAAAATGAAAGTTTTCTAAAATAATTTTATTCACGTTTGAAAAATTCCAGAAATATTCATTAAAATTCAACAATTATTTGATTTTTGCAACAATTGCCAAATCGATTTTTTTCCCCGCAAATGCACGCTAAAATTTATATTACTAATGTGGTTAACACATGACGCAATAAAACAAAATAACTAAAATTTTTAATGCTACAATGTGTAGTAAAGTTATAATTTAATAATAAAAAAAATATTTGGTTTTCCCTCTTTATAACAACATAATGCTTTTGATGATAAAACATTGTTTTAATTTAGTATAGGGCATTCATTTCACTACATGTGCGATTTTCTTAAGGAAACTTTTGATGTACCTGTATAGAAATAATTCTTATAACAAAACACCAGCAACATCTATCGTTATAACTGCTGATCCATCTTACATAAACATGACCAATGTCATTCTTACTCTGCAGAGATCTTGGCCACTGCGCCAAATAAGCAAAGTGTTATATAGCCCCCTAGCTCTGGGGGTTTCTTAGTTGAATGAGTCAATTTCAGAACAAATCTTCTCTCCTCCCGGCGTCGAAATGTTTTTGGAATCCGATAAGTGAGAACTTCAACGAAAGGGAATTTATACTTATCTAATTAATTAAACGGGTCTATGTATACATTTTAACTAGCCAGTGGGGTTGCGCTGGAAATTTCCCCGAGTCATAAATTAACCACGTCTACTGTGTATGACCTGTAAAATTCTAACTCCCACAAATCTTTTTTTTTCTATTTCTCTAACATTCTCACTTTCTGCTCACCTAATCAAAATTGGTATCCCTATTTTGTCTATGTTCTGACCATTAAGGTCAGCCTCAGAAAGTCTGAGCAAAAATACACTGCAACTAAATATTATTAGTATGGAACTATTATTTAATACTATCATTATATTGCTATGAATTACAGAACAGACACAAATGAAATACAGTAATGGCAAAACTCAAACATGGGTAAAATATTATAAATACACCATATGAATATGTCCATTATGCGATGAAGACAACGAGTAAAAGTGTTTGCCTGTTTTATCTTCAGCAGCATTGCTGGGTCGCTAGTAGAAAATGTTTGGTATAACTCAAGTACTTGTGTAATATAATGAATTGAGTTACTTTCGGGGCAGTTTAACGTAATAGACCTTCAAATGTTTGTTTATTCTGTTAGCCATGATAAATTATTTGTAGAGTAGAAACGTTTTTATATATATTGTTAAAAAGCTGTCTGCCAAGCCATATTTCCCTTGTCATCCCCGGGTCCCAAAATTATATCTTTATTAATTTTGGTAAAAGTGACTTCGTTCTACCAATTTTTCATATAAGTGTCAAAGATATCTTAATATTTTTTATCACCCACCAGTGTGCCATTTTGTACCTGAGTCAGAATGTGACACGATACACAAGAATACATGCTACAGATCTGTGTTTGTTAACATAAAAAAATGTCCAGAAAAACCAAAGGTAGAAATTCAAAATTAAAAAGAAATCAAATACAAAAACAAAAAAAAACATTTAATACAATGGTAGCCACAATAACAAACA
Source organism: Acanthosepion pharaonis (assembly GCA_903632075.3). Lineage (NCBI taxonomy): Eukaryota > Metazoa > Mollusca > Cephalopoda > Sepiida > Sepiidae > Acanthosepion > Acanthosepion pharaonis. The sequence goes on from CAHIKZ030005568.1 coordinate 1,266,598, forward strand.
TGTTGCTATCGGCTGAAAACTCGCAGCATTATATAATGTACAGTCCTTACTTTCATAAGATATATCCAGGACTTGGAAAGCCAATGCAAAGTAGTATATCGAAGTCATATCAATGACTAATTGATCATTAACCAACGCAGGGTTCAAATTACAGTCTAGACACAAAATCGATCACTTCCTAATTAGCTGATAGTAGAATGAGCGCCGAGGCCACAGTAAGAGTAATGAGTGTCCGAAAAGGAAAAAAAAAATCTGAAAAAGCCTACAGCAGATGGATCATTTTTCAACGTCAAATCTTATGCGACCGTTGATTAGAAAATGTAAAAAAGGGAAACTGATCTTTGTTCTAAAATTAGAAAGTAAAATGATTCCAAAATCATAATTCATATCTCCATAAGTATATATATATATATATATATATATATATATATATATATATATATGAATGTATATATATATATATATATGAATGTATATATATATATATTATATATATATATATATATATATATATATATATATTTAACGTTCTTTTATAGATACAAGTATTTAAGTAAATGCTCTGTTTATAATAAACAGTATTAAATAACATTTACCGGCCTGAATGTCCGAGAAATTTTCGTAGAAAATATTCGTCCTTTGACAGGATTCAAACCTGTATCAATATGGAGATTTTCTTTCGTCTTTCAATGATAATGTAATTATGCTTATCAGACGATATGAAATGTATTTGCATAAAATAGACAAAACTTGTCTATATTATTTAATGAAAAATGCATCAATATATATATATATATATATATGTGTGTGTGTGTGTGTGTGTATATGTGTGTGTATATATTTATATATATATATATTTCTTTATAGGTCTATAAATAAGTATATATATATATTGCTATATAGATATGTATATATGTACATGTATATATATAGATATGTGTGTTTGTATATATCTTTATATATACATGTGTATAGATATATATATATATATGCATGTATATATATATATATATATATATATGTATATCAATATATTTATGTGTGTGTATGCATCTACATATATATATATATATATATATATATATATATATATATATATATATATTATTATTATTATTATTAAAATACACTTTTAATTGCCGAATCTAGATGCGTCGTCAGTGTTGTTGCTCCCATGTCACTAGAAGTTTCGTGTCTAAATAAACAACAGACTTGTTCGATGGGCGACCCTACCGAATATGATCAGTATTCGGCCCGTACCTAGACCAAAAATTTGCCACTAGCTTTAGGACGTGAATTATATGATTGCCCCAGTAGACAACAACCAATCAAGACTTCGCTTGGGCTATTCGATGTTATAGATTAAGTATGCATAGTTGTACAGAACTTCCGACATGCGGCCAAGAATAGGTGTTTTTTTTGGAAGAATAGAAGAAAACAAACCAATGAATACACACACACACACACACACACACACACACATATATATATATATATATATATATATATATATATATATATATATATATACAAACACATACATACACAAAAAAAAACGAATTATTATACTGGCTCGTCTTGCGACTAACTTATTTGTTTGGTCTTTCTTTTCTTTTTACCTTTTTATTCTTTTCTAAACTACACTTAACAAAACGTTTACAATAGAGTGATTAAAATGACAGACTATTTAAATCTTTAAAAACTAAGAGAAAAACATTTGACTAAATTTGAATATATATATATATATATATTTGCATATTTTATATATAATATATGGTATTCGGGCATTATGAGGGTCAGTATAATTAACACAGTTTTGGTTTCAACAGTATGCTCCTGTGCTGATGCCATACACTTTCCTATGATATCGATCACGTTCTCTGTACGCCTGTGAAAATATTCTAGTATTTTATCTTTGTGATTTTACCACATTTCCATCTTGACCAGTTAGGCTTTTCCAGTCCATCCCGTTTTGGGGTATGTGTGTATATACTCCTCTTGTAACATATTGAAATTTCAAAGGTGGTATAATGTCACCATTTACCGAAATAACTGATGTTAACTTCCTGATAACTGCCTAATAACGCTTGAATCTTTCAATTTTCTGTCGGTCACACTTCACTGTGAATTTATTTTAGATATACATACACATTTATTTAATGTCGAAATCTTAATATTGTGGACACAATTTTATCGTCTCGACTAATAATATGTCGAACAGAATTTTATACATTCAACTACAAGTAAAATGTATTGTTGGTAATTCTGCTATAAAATATATTGCAGTAATTTTACTAAACCTAGGGGTATTTGATTTGATTATATATATATATATATATATATATATATATATATATATATATATATATATATGAAAATATATAGAAAATAGGAAGGAACTCACTTAAACCAGACGATAAAAGGGAAAAATTATGTAACTGTAGCAACCTAGAAGACTGCCCATTAGAAAATAAATGTTGTATTAATTCTGTGGTATACCAATGTACTATTTCATCCACAGAGAGCCCTAGCACTAATATGATATACATTGTGTCCACGAAGAATAATTTTAAAGATAGATGGAGGCAGCATAAGTGCTCCTTTAATAATATAAACAAAAGAAATCAGACTTCACTATCAAAATATTTTTGGCACCTGAAGGAAACAAATAGAACACCAAAAGTTAAATGGAAAATCATTGATAAGGCCAGAATATGTAAAGCTTGGGATGACCCATGCCTTTTGTGCCTCCATGAAAAATTACACATTATTAAACTTCTAAATAATAATAATCTATTAAATAATAGACACGAGTTAACGGTTTTTTTGTAGGCATCATCAGATTTTTGGTTTGAAGCATTAGTTAAAAAAAAAAAAACTTATAATAACTTGTTTAACAAATAGCCCAATCTTCAGATTCAGAGTAGGAATAATTAACTACAAACATGCATACAGCATAACACCCTTCATAATCCATAGCCCAAATAATTAGTTTAAATACCTTACATAATAGATAACCCTAAGTAGTCAAAAAACAAACGTTACGAAAGTTTTTTTTTTATTATTATTATATGCACAATTCCCTTTCATAATAAAATAAAATAAAATAAATAAATAAATCTCCATAGACAAACAAACTAGACGAAGGTTAATACATCTTCCGTTTCATTTTAGACACCCCCACCTTTCTCCGACTTGACATCTTGAAAGTATCTCTATGCCGCTACTTATTATTAACACCCTACACTCGCCTACCCAATTTAAACAATTCGCCCTTGCTGTTACCATGGAGATTTTGATTTCAATTTTTAAAACAAGTAAATTTCAGATATACGTTATTCCAACAAAAATTCCGCTTGAAGATGGAACGGAGCCCATTTTAATTTAAACTCAATTTAATTTAAGGATTATATTGAAGTTTTTCGGCTCTTGTTTTTGAAACATGAGACCTCTTATGTAGCGATTTGGAATCATATTTTTAAATAAATATATATATATATATATATATATATATATATATATATATATATATATATATATATATATATATGGGATCTCAGCGCGTAACCTTTGGAAAGTGTCTGAAAACCATGAACCAGATTTTGTGACTAAATGTGAGTAGACGGAACACTTTGGGCGGTTCTCGATGGTTAGTAATCGTGATCAGACTTCTGATTTTTCTGGCCGTGCTCAGAATTTTTATCACCCTAGATAAAGCGCTGACTTCCAGAAACTGTAACAACATCTCGGGTAGCATAGTGGTAGTATAAACACGGGTTAGCTGTTAAACAAACGAAAATGTGACTGAGCAGGTGTCTTCACCAGGGATTATTTAGCCTAAATTGTAGACATACATACATAAAAAACTAAATAAAAGCACCTTGCCTGTCATATTAAATGAAATGTGTGTGTATATATATATATATATATATATATATATATATATATATATATATATATATATATATATCTGTGTGTGTGTTTGTATGTATGTATGTATGCATGTATAGTATAGTTAAGAGTAAAGTTTCTATAATTTATTCGAAAATTATAACGTGAATATGTTAAAAATACTTTTTTAGGTTTTAATTTTCGAATAGGCTATAGCTACCAATGCGATTAAGGTTTGGCCTGGGAACAACAGCAGTTACGATTAGGTTCCACTCTCTTCAAAGACCTTCTGATGCCAGTCTTTGTAGATTATTGTCATAACCTGTATATGTGTGATTAAATACTTTTATTATTAGTGACATGTACAATGAATAGCAGTTTTAAACTATTTAACATTCTTCATATACGAAATAGATTCCTAATTACTTAGGGAATACAGAAATATCGATTCAACGCGAATAAATAGTTCAACAGAATTAGAATTATTAATTGCTTGATGCACTCTGAATAGAGTAACTAACTTCGGAGCCGAAACAGAAGAGGAAGAGTCGAATTCAAATAGGAGTTTTTATTTTTTGGCTTTCGTAAAAATTTCTTTGCGAAAGACACGAATCCATTTCTTCTCTTTCCCCATATATGGATTAAATTGTTGTATAATCTGGATTCTCTAATCTTGCTTAACCACAGGTCTAAGAGAAGACTGATTTACAATTATAAACCGTTGAGAAGGCAAAATAAAAAACAAATTTATTATATTTCTGAAAATATTCAAAGTAATTCACATATAATAAATACAACTTTTAGAGAAACCCGATCGGACACGTCCAGAAAAAAAAAAGGTGATATGTTACTGACCGCGCACTCAGGCAAAGTTCGTTCATTCGGAAGAAAGGATTTAAAATAATATCTATCTTCGGCGGCTTAATAGGATGACATCGTAACGAAGACGAATTTATTTCTTGCCAATGTGACAAATCCTTTCGTAAGTTCTATCGTTACTAAAAGCCCACTGGGAAAAGATGACAAGATGAGGCGAAATGAACACTCCAGTGTGATATATCGTAGTTAACAACTCGCTTTATCATTCCTTCTTTCTGTTATTCGATTTTCTTAGCTGCGAACATTTGATGACTCCTCGTCATGCCCTTTGGGTTCTCTGATATTCAACTACTTGAATTATATGTGACAGCTGCGCCATTTAAGCGAATGGAAAGTTCTCTTCAGGTGACTCTTAGCTTGGTGAGTAGGATTTCGATCAGTAATCTTGATGTTTCACGTGGCAACTTTTTATCTAATTGTATACGTTCCGTAATAACGAATAAATTTCTTATTTATCTTTACTGTCAAGAACAGACTGTAGGCAAATTTCCCTACCGACTAAATGTATTCTCTTTGTCGGATTTGTGTTTCGGATTAATATAGAAATAATTAATAAAATATTTTTTACAAGTGGTTTTATTAGAGCGAGGAAAAGCCTGCAATAAATATGAAGTATTAAAAATCTATTTGTTAGTTTGATTGCAAGTTTTCCAATTAAATAATTATTGCTCGAATGATTTGATTTTTGCGGCTGATCAACCAATTTAGGGTTACTTAAAGCGGGAAAACATATTTTCTGTATGTAACAGTTTTGTTTAGATAATAATTATCTTCAGATAAAATTTTTATTATTTAACCTATAGAAGGGGGATGTTGTGGATTCATACATTTCTTAATTATATGTGAAAGGAATTGAACCCAAATGGGATTTGAACTCATCTCTCTGATTTCTTCATTCAGAGACTTAGTTACAGTTTCTAAGAAATCAGTAGAACTTTCTGACTCCACAAATTATCGCTTGAAGAGTTTCTTGCCTCTTTTCAGTAATGTATTAAAGGCTATAATAAATGCTGTAGTCGCTAAGCATCTTTCTTCTCATGGCCTCCATTCGGACACACAATATACTTCCTGTTTCGCCATGTCTACTGCTGGTGTGTTAACAGCCATGACAGAATTTTTATATAAATCTCTCGATAAGATTGTGAAAATACTGCAGTGGCTCAAGATATCTCGAAAGCATTCGACAAGGTTTGTCATGCTGTTTTGTACACAAGCTCCAGGACTACGGTATCACAAGAGGAATATTTAGTTTAATCCAATCGTTCCTATCAAGTCGCGAAAGGATTGTCTTGTTGAACGGCCTCGAATGCTGTTACATTCAGAAGAACTTAAGCTGAGGCCACACCCTATCATAGGTCCTGCTCTAAAATAACCTCCAATCAGTGGTTAACTGGGGCAAGAAATGGCTTGATACTTTTAAATCTTACGAATCAAAACTGCTTTCATTTAACTACCACAGAGAAACTTTTCTCCTTGACTTTCATCTGTATAACTGACGGCTGAATCCAGGAGAGCAATAGACTACGCCTTTTTTAGACTCACATTTTCCGCTGGGATATGGGACGACATATCGAATGAATAGCAGAATCTACTACAAGGGAATTGGGTCACATAAAATATTTCTCAGAATCCATCTTTCACCTTTACAAATCTACCACTCGTCCGTGCTTTGAATACTGTTGCCATATTTGGTCTTATTATTGACAAAATCTCAAAAAGGATCTGTAATGTAATCGATCTTGAACAGGCATCACGACTTCAGCCACTTTCTCACTGACGTTACGTAGATTCTCTCTACTATTTTCTGTAAATATTTTCATAGCATCAGCTCTGACAAAGTATTTTTTTTTTTGGTGCGTCGAACACGTGAATTTAAGTCTGCTACTAGACTGGCATCTAGATCCCACTCGTTTATTGACAAAATAGTGAAATGCATCCGCCATCTCAACTCCAAACATTTCTTTCCTGTGAAACACTCTTCCGTTTCTTTTCTTCCCAGATAAATGAAACCTTCAAAAATGTAAATACAACGTCAATGGTCCTTATCTCTGTTATTGATTCCCGTTCATCGCTAATCGTCCATATTCACAGTCTTCTTTTTCCGTTTCACTCTTTGAAACCCACTGCATACTAATGGCATTACCATCTTGCTTGAAGTGAAATGATTTGTAATTAAAAAATACTCCAACTGGTAACTCCGAACTGTCACCCATCTTGATAATGACCAGTTTAAAGTTTGACTTAACTTTGGTGATAGGAGGAGAAACGGTATTTCAACGTGATAAGGCTATAAGACTTCGTGAGTAAATAAGACAAAAATATAATTCGTATCACTAGAAGAAGTATGAACCCAGAGAAAATCTTAGTTTGAGCCATAAATATGCTTAACTTTATTCTTGAATAATATTATTAAAATATATATTCACCATTATTTGCGAAGATATGTTGTCATCAGGCAGCTCTTCGTTAACCTTTGAGGAACATTCTGCAACTTTGGAATGTAAAAAAATGTTCCGACAAATACTTGAATCTGTTCTCTATATGTTCTTCTCATAAATGTATTCTACTACGACGCAAAATGTAGTAATAGATTTACGCAAATTCAGGCGAATATGGATTGATGATTTTTTGTTACAGCTTTAGTAGTTTATTTAAAGCAAGATTTATGGGGATAAAAATGATTTACTGATGAATGTGCTACGGATTAAAACATAGATTTGTGAAATGAAGTGGATTTATATATTTCTCAACGTTATTTGTCGTATGTGAAAAAGACAAAATTTATTAAGAGCTACAAAGGACAGGACATAGATATCTATGTTCGCTTATATCCTAAGGGGACTATGGATCCAACTAACACTTTTGGTTCATGTTAGAGGTTAAATGATTTCAGATCGTAAAATTTTATCCTTTTAATTTTCAATAAATGTAATTTCCATTTTTGCTCCTTGATTTGGGCCCAGTCATTTTATTTTAAAAAATGTCAAACACCCGATAGTTGTTTATCGGCATGTCTTCAGTTGCGATTCAATGAGAGAATCTTTCTCGATCTTTCTGAGGTATAATTTATTTACTAAAAGTGTTTTCAAAACAAGGCTGTTAGAAAAAAGAGGTAATTATCCAAATTTTTCTTCGTGTATCTTGACCATGAAACCCGGTCAACGAATGAGTGATCAGCAGTACGTAACTATAGAAACATGATCTACAATTGAGTCATTCTAAATGGCTGAAGACGGAATTAGTTGACCCCTAAAAACAGAACCAGAGGCATGATTTCTGTCTGGTTGAAGTAGATTTAGTCGCGAAACTGATTTAAAGATGAGGAATATGAGACATTGTTGCTGAGGATGATTAGACGGACAGGAAATTAACCACGCATTCTGAAAGGAACAGGATAGCAACTTATAAGAAAAAAGAATAGGAATAGTTAAATGGGCAGAACACCCCCCCGAGGGGGAGAAATATATCTACGAGCCAGGAGATGGAAATTTTACTAAAGAATATCTGACTCCGCCGGGTAATCGAAATTTTATGCATTTTTAAACTGAGGAAGAATCTAAACGTAGACAAATTTATGTGCGATTAATTTTTTAATCCATTTTTTACTCATTGTTACAAACATATTTAGTACGTACGCGTGTTTACTATTTAGTACGTATACTTGCTTTTAAAAGAGGAAAAATAATATTCATAGTGTGACGTCGTCCCCCGGTCGCAGCGCCAACTGTGACGTTCTATCCTGATCTACCACGGCGCCAGTTGTGACGTCCCCAAACAGCACCAATTGTGACGACCTCGCCGCGGCGCCAGCTGTTCGCTCCTCGCTGATCCGTCCGGGTGATGCTGCTCGAAACGTGACGTCTGCCTCTCGCGTCAGTCGTGTTGTCTCGTCTTGTGACGACCAACTGGCTTGGTATCGGTCGCGGCACCCAAATGTGACGTTCTAACCTTTTGCTGATTCGGGTGGGAATCTGGTTAGATTTGATATCAGCCTCGTCGTTCCCAACTCGCTTCAAACGTCTGGTTACCAAGGTAACTGCATTGATCTCCAGTCTGCCTACCCACGTTGTGAATTGATCTTAGACAGACGAGATCAAACAGTGGTTGGGGCCGTAATGCAAATTGAGTTCAACGGGGGTGATACTACACAAATATGAATAAAATAAAATAAAATGAAAACTCAAAAAGTTCAAAGTATCAAAGAAAAAGGTAACAAACTTTATGTCTAGTTGTTCGATACATAGGACTGCACCTATCTTCCGACCCGTTCTGTGGATTGTGACACGTCGTTTCCGCTAGGCAAGTTTTAACGCTTCAAGTTGTTTGCTCTCTAAGAAATTGGTGTTTCGGTGTGTCTTTGGACGAAAGTCGAAAAACTTATTTCGGTGGTCTGGTTCTAAGTCGCTCTTCAAAATAACTGTTCTTGGGTTGAAGAGGAGTCCGGAATTTTTGCGTGAATCTTGGTCAGCTATCTCGAGGCGGCTTCAACTCTGGAAACTCAACTCTCTGCTGGAGCCCGAACTGATTTCTGCCAGTTGGGGCCTCGCTTTTATTGACGCCGACCCAAAACCAGGTTTGGTCTGTTGGCGTCGGGGGGTTCCTCGATAATTCTAAATACATAACCACCTCTTTTATTTCTGGTTAGAGATTTTTCACTCTTTTCCATTATTGGGAACCCTTCCTCACTCCAACTTTCTCACCATACCTCTGAGGGGCGTGAACTGCCCTCCCCACTTCTTCGTAGCAGCTTCTCATACTTATACTCTGGATGGGGCGTCGACAGCCTTCTTCGTGCGTCACGTGATCACCACTCGGCCAATGAGTTCTTGGTCGGGTATCTTTCCTCCTTCGTCGTGCGTCATGTGATCACCACTTGACCAATGATGAGTTAGTCGGGCGTGAACAATTCGTGGCTTTGTTTCGGGAAAAAAATACCTTGCTCAACTAAAAAAAAAATTATCTCTTCTCTTTCCCTTTTCTTCCTTTCAATCGCCGTTATCACCCCTCTAGTCGCAACGGACAATATGACAACTCTTGTTTTACACGTGATGTTTGTCAGGTATTTTATCGCTAATTTATCAAGATGGGTGGTATTCTTAACATGGCTTCAGAAAAGAAATATCCCCAAAGTTTTCAGTCAGTCTGTCGCCTTCAAGGAAGAAAGAAAAACACTTCTGGGTCCCCATTCATTTTCCTTCGGTACATATTCCTGATAACATAATTTTATTATCGCAGGCCAAAGTTGTTTCGTCGAAAAGAATTCGGTCAGCGAGACTTCTTGTGTGGGATTTAATTTTTCATATCTCTCCAAAGTCCTTTTTAGTGGTCTGTTTCTCCTCACTTATCGAAATAGCATTTTCACTTGAATTTTTCCCTGTCATTGTAATGACACCCTTTTTTATTTGTTACTTATCAATATTTTCATTGTCTCTTAGCCGTGTGTGTGACTGCTTATCACCTACGATTCGTCTCGCCTTTCTTTCTGCCTTCTTTTCTTTCTCTTCCTTTCTCTGCCTCGTAAATGGTGCCACAATCCTTCCTAACCGATTTGTCATTTACCCGTAAATGACAACTAAAACCAAATACACCATTTAACATGCATCATGCCTTTGTCCCATGCAATTCTATACTACTTTCCTACATGCAGTGTAATGTTCTCTTTCAACTTCTTTTGTTCTACATGCAATGTAATGTTCTTTTTCAAGTTCTTCTGTTCTACATGCAATGTAATGTTCTTTTACATCTTCTCCTGTTCTACATGCAAATGTAATGTTCTTTTTCATCTTCTGTTTTACATGCAAGTGTAATGTTCTTTTTCATCTTCTTCTGTTCTATATGTAATGTAATGTGTGCGTGTGCCTGTGGGTGCAGATGTGGTTACTATGGCTTGTTCTTCTTGGTCAATGTTTTCTTCTACGCTGTGGAATGTTTTTCCGCCGCACGTGGCGGTCTCACGCCAGCCTCCTCCGCTGGTCTTCCTGCAATTTCTTCGCCAATTCCGTATGAGTAAGGAACACTGCTCGGCATCTCCCTCTCGAGTTGCTGCATGCTCATTGGATTGTCGTTCGTTAATCTGCTCTTACTCTTAACCTTCCATATTAATATACCCCCGATGGCTATAACTATGAATGTACCCATCACTATTGACCAACTTATCGCGATCTGCTCATCGTTTTCCCAAGCCACACCTTCGTTTCCCAACGCACTTAACTTGTCCCTCAATTGATCCATATCGATCTTTTCTATCGGCTTCATTAGTACTGGCATTTTATTCAAGGTAACATTAGAGAATCCCTTCACTATTGGCTCCCACAATTCTGTACAATTGACTAAACCTCTGCCAATCATTTCTATGATTGAATCTTTCTCTTCACATTCTTCTTCTTCCTGGTAATAGGGGGGTAAGGAAATAGATATCCCAAATGCCGAACATCCCATGGTTAACTTTAACAGGGATAATGGTGGCCTTACTCTTAATGTCCTTGTGGACTCTCCCCCACATACCCTAGACAAGCTGATAGGTTTCTGTGTGGCTACTGCCCACACCTCGTCTGAAACACTGATAGCTTGTGGTAATGCTGTGTTTGCTAAAACCTCCACTTGGCAGGTTCTCTTAATTCCTTTCTCTTCCTTCAAACAATTCTAGTAGGCACATTTTGCGGTTACCAGTTTTATAGATAGGGTTTAACGAGGTACAAGTCCCTAGAGCATCATCTCTACACCTTCCAGCTTCTTCAGCTCTTAGCAACATGAATTTCGTTCTCCCCGAATTTAAAGCTATGTATTCTGTTTCCACCTTGTACCTTGCTATCATTCCCAATCCTTGATCTCTTCTGGGGTTTGGAATGGGTAAATTTATAACCTGGTATATCTCGAATATACTCTCTCTATCTAACAACGGAACAGATATCACAACCAATAGTCGTCTATTTTCCAACAAGGTCACACATCCTAGTGCATTATAATATCTCCACAATTCTTTACTCAATTTTTCCATAATTTCTTACTAAGTTCAGCTCTTCCCTCCTCTAACTAACCTCTAGCAGATTGAATGGTCCGGACACGTGTGCGTGGCGCTCACTCCAAAGGTCGTACTTCATGACACCACTGATGGCCAGTCAGCAATGCCAATAATCTTCTTGCGTCCTTCGTGAGGTGCTGCTCGCGACTCCATACTCTCCATTCACATCCACCGCAGTCAGCCAGCATGTTTTTGGATGAGCCAGTGTCGTTATCTGTCGACACCGAATGTTTCTATTCTGCACAGCCTTCTTTGTTCTACTGAGATTTGGGGTTCTTCACCCTTCTTGATCTCATCTTCCGAGGGGGTCCCTGCTCAACCTCTAACCTTCCCTCTGTGTTTAATTCCCGTCCAGGAGGTGTTTTGTCCTCTTCTTCATCCCCTGATTCTTCCTTCTGTTTAGAGTCCTCGCCCTGGACGTCTTTAATACCTCTTGACTCTATGTCTAGTTCTCTTCTGTTCCTTATCTTTTCCTTGAGCTGGGAAAGGGGTATGTGATCCTCTTCCTCCCACACACTGGGCCCTTTGTCCTGTTCAGGGTGCCTCTTTTTAGAGCCCTCGACTGCTTGATTGCATCTCTTCCTTTCTTCCTTTTCTTTGGGCATGGGGGTGCGATAGCGACCTCACAGGGTCTTCTCTGCACCGAGTCAGTCGACGACTGAACATCGCTGATCCACGCCGAGGGTTCCAACTCCGTCACTCGGATCGCTTCGTCTATCTGGCCAAGTCGATCTATCTCTTCATTTTCTTCGGAATCTTCCTCCGTTTCCATTTCTTCCGGCTCAACCAGAGTTACCTTCCTTGTCCTTGTCTTCTTAGGCCTCGACTCGCTCATTTCCAGGTTAGCTATTTCAGCCTTTTTCAGATCATTGGCATGGACCCTCCTTGCTCGTCCTGCCACTTGATCCCATATTACTGGATACTGGACCCGTCGGCTCTACTATCCGGTAGTACGGTTCCCATCTTTGGTCCAGCTTTCCTTCTCTCTGGTGGATTTTATTGTAGACAGGGTCTCCAACCTTCAATTCTACTACCTTTCTTTCAGCATTCACTCTCTCATTTCTTTTCTTCTAGGCCCTCTTTATTCTTCTTCTGGCCTGTACAAATATTTTATGTTGTTGTTCCAGCAACAGCTGATGATGATCTTCTCCCATATACTTTCTTCGGAGCTTCAATAGGTTATCCACAGGCAGGACCACGTCTCTGCCAAACAACATAAAGTAAGGAGAAAGTCTGGAGGTCTCGTTTATCGTAAACCTCACGGCCGCCAGAGCCTGCGTCAAATACAAGTCCCAATTTCCAGTGTTCTCTCTGGCCAGCTTGGCCAATACATCTCCCAATGTTCTATGAAACCTTTCCACTTTAGCATTTCCTTGGGGTGATATGGAGATGTTTTTACTTGCTCTATATTCAAACCTGTCAGAACTTCTCTCATTATGCTGTTTATATTCTCCGTGCCATTATCTGTTACCAATTTCACAGGGGCGCCAGACCTAGGGAAGATTTCACTTATTATCAAACCGGCCACAGTTCTAGACTTCTTGTCTGGTACTGCAAATGCCTCAGGCCAATTTGTTAGCCAATCGACAAAACTTACTATGTAGTTGTTTCCTTGTGCAGTTTCCCCATATGGTCCTGATACATCCATACTCACTTTCTCGAAGGGGAAGTTCGGCACGTCCGTCTCCTCCAATGGTGCCATTTCCTGCCTTCTGCTCTCCGACTGGCACACTACTCAGCTCCGAACATAGTCAGTGACCTCTCCGTACAGTTTGGGCCAATAGTACTTTCTTCCTATTAGATCACATGTCCTATCAATCCCCATGTGACCCAACCTCTCGTGGCACTGTTCCAATATCTCTGGTCTTAAACTTTTGGGCACATATAACTTGGGCTTGACTTCTTCATCCCTGCCTGAGAGATAATACAGCCTTTCCTCTATTATGGCATACTTGGTGGTCTCTCCTGCCTTAACCTTTTCTCTCAGGGCAGTTATTTCACTGTCTGCCTGCTCCTTCTAAATTCCTTCTGTCCAGTAGGGATCGGTTATTATCTGTGCATCCCCTTCTTCGTCCGATTCTAACATAGGGCGATCCTTTAGCTTATTAGAGTTAATTACTCCTATTCTATAGGCTTTATCATCTACTCCCTGCTCTACTTTTACAGATCTTTCTTCCAGTTTTTTCGGTATTCATGAGAGTAAATCTGCGCACGTGTTTTCCTTCCCTGCCAAATACTCTATCTTACAGTGGTAGCCACTTAACTTAAGTGCCCACTGTTGAATTTTCTTATTATTTGTCCATTCTGCCTGCAATAGATACTACAGAGTTTTGTGGTCCGTCTTTATAGTGAAGACCGCACTATTTAAATAGTAGGCCAGCTTTTGGAGAGCATACATGATAGCATATGCTTCCCTTTCTATTACTGGCCACCTCTGTTGTGTCTCTGAGAGCTTATGGGAGGAAGTATATCGGTACTTCCTCTGGTATGCCTGGCTTTTGGTCCTTCTTTATCGGGACACGGCTGGGTAAGAACTGCTCCTACACGTTGCTCACTGGCATCAGTGTATAGTACCATGGGCTTGCTGAGGTCTGGGTACGTCAGCAGTGGGACGGCTGTCAACTGTTCCTTTAGCGTATCAAATGCCCGTTGACAGTCCTCAGTCCACTTGAACCTAGCGTATTTCTTCGTCAGGGCTACTAGTGGTATGGTGATTCTCGAAAACGCCGGGATGAAGCGCCGGTAGTAACCTATAGCTCCTATAAAACCTCTTACCTGTCTCACTGTCATAGGTTCTGGCATTTCCCTTATGACTTTCACCTTATCCATGTCAGGTTTAATACCGTCTCCGTTTATGACAAAGCCCAAATATCTAGTCTCCTCCTTCAGAAACTGACACTTCGACAATTTTAATTTTAAGCCGTGTTTTCTTAACATTCCAAACACTTGTTTTAGATGGAAAAAATGTTGTTCTACTGTCTCCGAAAATATTAAGATAACGTCCAAGTATCCTCCTAACACTATTGACATTAGCTGTTGGAAGATTCCCGGGGCATTAGCTAAACCGAATGACATCACCCTGAACAGAAACAGTCCTAGGTGACACGCAAATGCGGCCTTCTCCTTGTCAACCTCATCAAGCGCTACCTGCCAATACCCGGACCTCAAGTCCAACGGAGAGAAGTACTTTGCCTTCCCTAATAATTCCAATATATCATCTATTAGTGGCAATGGCAATGGCACCGCCAACGGCTTCGATATGGAATTCAATTTCCTAAAATCTACACAAAAACGGTGTCCGCCATCTTTCTTACCCACTATTACTATTGGAAAGCTCCAAGGGGAGATCGATCTTTCGATCATCCCAGCTTCAACATCTCTTCTACTGCCTCTTCTACAAGGGTCTTTTTATGAATAGGTGTCCGGTAGGGTTTTAATTTCACAGGGGGGTGATCTCCGGTGTCGATTTTCATTTTGGCTGTGTGGGTCTGGCCCAATTCCTTGTCTGACTGGGCTACCACATCTCGATTATCCCTCAGCAGACCTCCCACTCTGGTTCTAAATTGATCCGGTGCTAATATATCTTCGTCCACTATTCCTTCTGTTTGCTCTACAAGTTTTCTTCGTTCATCTTCGAATCTCACCCGATTCAGAGTTCGTAGGGGAAGCGCTTTCGCTATCTCTTCCCCTCTCCTAACCTTTATAGTCTTTTGGGCCTGGTTCACCATCATAATGGGCACTAATTCAGCTGCCTCCACCACCGTCTCACGCAGAGTTACTTCGTTCTCTTCTAGACCCTTCCCTTCTACAGGGACCAACTGCAGGGGTCATTTTCATATTTTCTTTCCTGACATTAACCTACCCTTTCCCGACACCGCCGTCCTAGGGGGTAGCTTTACATCTTCCTCCACCACTGTTGTTATCTCTTCTTCTGGTGGGCATCCCAATGGCGTTCTCTCGCCATTCACTATCAACACAGTGGGTTTGAACTCTATCTGGGCCCTCTGGCTCCGGAGCCAATCTTCTCCCAAGATTGCCTCCGTACACAGGTCGGGGGTTACGTAAAAATTTTGGGTGCTTCTTAATTTCCCAATCCTCACAGGGAGCCTCACCATCCCTTTTATCTTCAGGGGGATCCATCTGCTTGCGTGACCTCTATGTCCGTTTCCCGTTACCTACTCTTCCGTTTCGCCCGCCTGTATTCTTCCTCTCTCAGTAATGACACAGATGCTCCTGTGTCTACCAGAGCTTTCATCGCCTTACCCCTATCTCTGCTCTACAGGATAGCTCCTTCTCTTGCGTCATGAAGAGAACACTTGGCTTTTCCTCTTCCTGGGTTCCCACCTTTGGGTCATCCCAGCCATAGGCGCCGGTAGCAATAAATCACCTTCATTATTCTTACGAGGGGGAGTTCTGCGCTCCCCGCACCTGGGCGGGCCCGGCTGGGCCTCTCCCAGTCTCCCGCGGCTGTTCCTAAGGATACGGCTTCTCTTCAGGTGCCCTGGTCTCCCACAGAACCAGCACCTTCTTGCCGGACAGTTCACCGCTAAGTGGCCCACCTGACCACATGTCCAACATTTTGCTCTTTTTCTCTTCAACTGGGCTAACCTTTTCACCCTTTCCCATACGCCCTGGCTCTCCTTGGCCAGCTCTATTGCTGCCGACAGTCTCAGCGGTACCTCTTTCAGCACGTCGTGACGAACACGCTCGTCACTTAGCGCCTCCACATACAGGTCTGCTAGTTGTGCCTGCATGACCGCATTGTCTCTAACCACCTCCGGGAAGGACAGCTTCCCCGCTCGGGCCCCCAATACTCCGGGGGTTTCGTCCCGCAGCTGTGTCAGCTTTAGGAGGGCCCTCATGGCCTCTATAGCCGTGCCCTCGTCGGCGAATTCCTTGGTCAATAGTCTCTTTAATCTTTCCCAAGACAAGTGGGGTTGACTCTCCAAGAGCTCCTTCATAAACTCAGAGGCTTTCCCCTTTGTGGCATCGTATGCCAGATACATGGTTTCGTGGTCCGTGAGTTCATATATAACTCGGCTCTTCTCCAGGATTGCCAGCTAGTTTTTGAAATCTTTCCCACTGCCGTCAAATGCTGGGACCCTCGGTCCACCCAACAACATTCTTAGGTCAGCTGACAAACCCTGTCTAACCCCCTCTTCATCCCCCAGTACTCTATCTGAATCATAGTCCGACATATTTAAAGAGAAAGACAATCCACGCAGCAACAATCGAGGTTGGGAAATTAAACAAAGTATCCTACCTTACAGACGATTCTGTTCTCGTTCCTCTCGGTCCCGGGTCGTTTTGAGCCCTATTCGAAATTTCTCAGCAACAGCGGTCGATCCAGAATCCTGTCCTGCTGTCACGGTACTAGTTGTGGCAGTGGCTGTTCCAGAGTCCTATCCTATGGTCACGGCACCACTTGTGACGTCGTCTCCCGGTCGCAGCGCCAACTGTGACGTTCTATTCTGATCTCCCACGGCGCCAGTTGTGACGTCCCCAAACAGCACCAATTGTGACGTCCTCGCCGCGGCGCCAGCTGTTCGCTCCTCGCTGATCCGTCCGGGTGTCGCTGCTCCAAACGTGACGTCTGCCTGTCGCATCAGTCGTGTTGTCTCGTCCTGTGACGACCAACTGGCTTGGTATCGGTCGTGGCACCCAAATGTGACGTTCTAACCTTTTGGTGATTCGGGTGGGAATCTGGTTAGATTTGATATCAGCCTCGTCGTTCCCAACTCGCTTCAAACGCTTGGTTACCAAGGTAACTGCATAGATCTCCAGCCTGCCTACCCACGTTGTGAATTGATCTTAGACAGACGAGATCAAACAGTGGTTGGGGCCGTAATGCAAATTGAGTTCAACGGGGGTGATACTACACAAATATGCATAAAAGAAAATAAAATGAAAACTCAAAAAGTTCAAAGTATCAAAGAAAAAGGTAACAAACTTTATGTCTAGTTGTTCGATACATAGGACTGCATCTATCTCCCGACCCGTTCTGTGGATTGTGACACGTCGTTTCCGCTAGGCAAGTTTTAACGCTTCAAGTTGTTTGCTTTCTAAGCAGAATACCCAGAAATTCATACCCAGATGTCCTCAAATTCAATATCTGGTTAAGGCAGTGGAGAACTTGGAGAGGGGAATTAACAGGAGATAACTGATAACTGACATCCATTAGACATGACACGTGGAACTAAAACAGTCTACCCCAGTGAGCGAAATAAAGGGTTCAGTTCGACATTCCAACTACCTGAAGAAGGCCGGAGCGTACAACGGCCGAAACGTTGTGATAAACATGGCGACAAAGTTGAGGACAATAGTCCGAATAATGTAAATAATGTACATAATACCTCATCTCAGAAATATAGACAGGCATTTATCCTATGCTTGATTTCTGCTGAAGGACACATTTTCCTTCATAAATATTTTAAACACAAGACTGGTAGACAATAATTTCAGCGTTTAACATTAAAAGGAATATAAGTAAAATTAGAGATGACTCATACTACTTACATTGTTCGGACTGTTGCCCTCATCTTTATTGTTATATTCACGACTTTTCGGTCTTTTAACTCTCTGGAATTCCTTTTGACATTTTGGCATTTCGAACAGAATTCTTTATTTAGTCCACAAATATAGATTGCCCTGTTTCACGTCCCATACCTTTTCTGGATATTTCAGTTTTAGTTAATTCCCCTTCGAAACTCAAATCTTCATTTTTTCCCCTCTGCCCTGCTCAAGAATAGAACTCAGAACTCTTTGGGTCAAATCTCTGGATTACTTCAACCAACGCTCTTATCCATTGGTTAATTTGGCCTAGGTTCAATAAAGATGTGGGCAACAGTCCGAACAATGTAAGTAGTGTGAGTTTTTATAATACAGAAATACAGGCAAAAGCAGCGATCTCTATAAAACAGGAGAAATCACTATGAATAAAGATTATAATAAAAAAATATATATTTTTCGCATTAAAAATAAATTAATTGCTAAAATAATTGATTTTAACCGTATAAATGATTATACTATTTGTTCTTCAACATTGACTTCTTATCAACGGGGTTATACATTGGCAGGAATTCATGCATCATTTTTCCCCATACTGAGATGTAAATAAGTCTTTACCTGCATTTCTCCCGTTGATGAAGAATTAAATGTTCATTCTTTAAAAATTAAGTGATAATTTCTTCAGCAGTATCCCTTCAATACAGGAAGGATCAGGAATCACTACAACTTCCTGTCTATTGTTGCTCTTAATTTTTTTTTGCCATCCCACCTAACACTTGTTCTGACAGGCATTTAGATAAGTTGTTTGCTGTTTTACTCCAGTTCTTACAGAACGTGGGAGATCCTAAATTTTCCCATTCTCTTGTCCTTTTTTTATCTTTTCGTAAGTATTGTCTTTTTGCTTTGTCCCTCTTATACCTGTTCTTTCAGATATTTAAACACGCTCCTGGTGTAGGTTATTCACTTATTTCTTCTCTCTTGCTATCAATCTTTCGTCTGTGTGTTAATATTTCTTTGCTAAATATTTCTTCTCCAATATGTGCCCTAGAAATTTCAATAGAAAAAATAATAAATCATCCTTTGATGCTGCTGCTCAAATTCTGGAATAATATAAAGTTTCTCCGAATTTAAAATCCAATTTCTCTGTTCCAAGAAGGCATTACATGTACACCTATACGAAGTGGATAATACAGTATGGAAACAAACCCCAATAATACGTATGTAACTCAACTGGATCAATTATTATAAATGTTCTAATTAACAGGGTAATATCCAGTCTCTCATCGTTCTATCAAAGTCACCTTCTCAAAACTCGATATGACCGTGGTTCTGTTAAGGCAGGTGTGTCCAAAGTATTGCCAAGATGTCCAGGTTTGATGAGATGTCTATGCGTGAGGGCCATTTTATCTTACTGAAATTGTATTGCAAATGGCATGTTTACATTCTTCACATGGATGGCAAATACATTTGAATTCGTCTTATCAAAATTACTGTCATATCTGAAGCCCGTATAAGATAAAGTAAAATATGTCTGAGAAAAAAGGACTCCCAGAAACCTTTAATATTTCTAAGATTAATATTAAACATTAAATACTATTGGTAATTAATCTTGTCTGTCAACTTTTCAGTTAACGACATATGAATAGATTCATAACACCGACATTTATCGTGTTAAGAAGTAGAAAACAAGTCTTCAAATATATTTATAACTGATTTTGATGAAAGTAAAACAAATTTAATTCACGAAGATTTTAGAATTTATTCATCTCAAATGACCAAAGCCAATATCTTGCCTGCTCTTATGTTAAGGGTGAGACTGGGATCAGGACTGCAGTATGTAGGCCACGTCTGGTTTAAAGGCAGTGGTCTTTTTCAAAGTGAGTGATGTTATAAATTGTCTAGAAAATGCCATGGTTAGGGTCACAATGCCAGCGGGTGGCCACACCATCTAACTGCCATCTTTTAGTAAGATATAAAATAACATTTCTTAGGTGTGTAATTTACATACACGCATTGATAATAACTGACACATTCTATAACAGAGTATTGGGACCATATGAAATTTAATTGTCAGCCGGGCCGGACATTGGACATGCCTGCTGTTAGGACTGTGAAGATGACATATATAATCAATCAAATACATAGAATTACATCAAGTCCAGGAAATTGTACAACTGCTGAATCAACCGTAGTGAATTATCAATAGAGACTTCATCCCATCCATTACAAAAAGAAATTCTAATCTCTGATTCACATGAATATTTAGATATGTGTGAAGGAATGCAATCATCCACAAATTGTACATATCTTGCAAGGTTGTCAGTGGTGACACTTTTCTAACATTTGAAGCTTAAGTCAAGGAGGAAGTGACAATATGGAATCCTCCATACTTGCCTGTCACCCCCTGCGGGAAGATGCACTCATCTCCAAATTATCCTTTAACCAATCATCACTTCACTTTTCCAAACTCAACTTGCCATTGGTTAAAAGGATACAAAAATGAAGCAAGTTGAGACAAATCCTTTTTTCCCGTGCAACTGTCTGAAGCTTATTTGAAACTCTAAAATTCTATAAAAAGAATCGCTCGATTTGATTCAAGTCAGTCAGACACTGAGTTTCGAGAGATGCCAGTAGACTCCCCGCGTGCCAATACACTGATTCAATAACACTACCAGCTTCTCATCAGCTCAACACAACTCGTACAACTATTACCGCGTGAAGAATCTTAGCTTACAATTTACTAAAAGAAAGTGATATTTTCACTACGAAATAGTAATTGTACATTTAATACATTTTAGCATATCAGTCAAAGGCACACAACTCTTCCTAACTTGAATCAACACTTACAATCGTCACACACATACACACTATTATTTGAACTCATACAATTGACATTTTACCTTGCAGAAATCAAACTGTTTTAATGTCACAAACAAACTTAAACTATCAAAATTCATTCACCAAGTCTCTGCATGGGCATTCTTTGCAATCTTATCTCACTTGCCACATTTAACAAGCAACCTATCATCACTTTGTGTATGTCATATATATATATGTTATTGTTGAAATCTATAACTACGTTGTTTTTTCTTTGATTTCATTAAGTTGTATTGTTTTCATATGATCCTTTAATTTATTTGTTGTGGATAAATGCTTAATGTACACACACATTTTAGGCCTTCACACAATTTCAACTTCTGACACATCTTAGCATAACTTCCGCAACAACAACCTCAATTTTTTTAATATTTTTCTCGCCTATACTCTGTGCCTATACAAGCAAATGAGTGAATAAATTGCCCAAATGCATTTAAGCATTCCATGCTACATCCCAAACGAATCTACTAATAGAAACCAATCTTCCTGTTTATTATTTTGAATCTATTAATGTGACATAGGGATTCATATGATAAAAACCATGATCAAAAATCAACATCAAGACGCAATTCTTCCGTGAAGTAGGACTTTAGATAAAACTTTTCTATTCTTCATGTACATTGTCCCTTCAGCCTGTACGCGATAATGACACTCCACACCTTCCTGAATTGTAACTCTTAATAAGTTTTGCCGTTTCGTTGTTTCTGACAAAACTTTTTCTATCATCCATTTACTCAAGCCCATCAAGTAGATTACTAGATGTTTCTTCTGTCTCACTTATCCCACAATCTCTACTGAGAGTATCAAACTTTCTAAGCCATCCTTCCTTATTACGTGTTCCAGAAATTTCAACAGCTTCTTTCTGATGTTAATAATAAGTTTTATTTTTGTCTCCATTTTTTATAAAACGTCGTCATCGCTCATGTTTGGTCAGTGGAATTCTCAAAATCTTTCCTGAGAACCACACTTCTGTTGCTTCAAGACACCTCTTCATCTATGAGGAAAATGTTCAGCATACACTTTCATATAAGAGGACTGATATTACATGACATTTAAGTAATCCTTTATGTTTTTTTCCTAACTAAATATTTCTGTTTCTGAATACTTTGCTTATATTTTTGGACGGCGCCTTTTGCTATCCCAGTGCGTCTTCAGATTTCACCATGGCACTTTTGTCCTATGTTAAAGCACTTACCAGGTATTTAAATTCTTGTATTGTTTGATTTCAGTGTTTCCAGTATGTAATTTGCATAAAAAATCATAGTAATTATAGTTTAGAATTTGTTTCCTGGAATAAGTATCTGTATTAATATCCTATCCTAAGGAGATCGTTATCAAAACGTTTGAAAGCCCTATTTTAGTTCATTTTAACAATTATACTGAGATTAATAACGCCTTGTGCTAGGTTAAGCTCGGTACATATTTCAAGTTTTATTTTCTGTGATTGAACATATCTCAGTGTACACCTCCCGTAGTGTCATTTTCAGAAATGTAAACTCACTGACACTTTGTAATCAGAACAATTTCAGTGGCAGGGAACTTATTGTGGCTCTCTTCCAGGTTTACGTAACATTTTTTTACATTGATCGTCGCAATGTGTTGGTGCTATAATATAGTGTCATGTTTTGCTCTTGTTTCCTCGGTGTTTTCTACGATCAGATAAATGATATGTCCTTAGTCACCAGCGTTAAAGGAATACCTGCGGCGTGACGTTCGTTGTTTTGCTAGAAACGTTCTTGGGATTTATCCGTTTGATCAAGCCTGTTGTGTTTCTACAATCAGGGTTTTAGGGATTCAAGTGCACAAAAAAGGAAGGGCACACAACGGAAAATACACATTGGGTAAATATGTTGCATGCTAAAGTGTAGAAAAATATACACCTACTATAGAAAAAAACACTCTATTATTTCGTATATCCACTAAGGGAGTGAGACAATTCATACACACAGAGATACATACATACATACATACAATACAGTTCAAAAGTTTGAGGTCACCCTTGGTAATTTTTTAAACTACCAACAAATTAGTTGTTTTGTACTTTATATAAAAGAAAACTTTCATACATGGTAAAAAAATTGGCACATAACTTTTATTAGATACTTTATTAGGACAAAAAAAAATAGTATTTTGTGATTAAATTTTACTCCCCGCAAAAAATATCCTCTTTTAGACTTGATTACTGCAGCAGAAATTTTTGGCATTCGTGACAAAATTTTCTCAAAGTATAACTTTCATTATTTATTCCATTCTTTTTTCGATGACTCTAAGACGCTAAGAGCTCCTTTACATTTTATCGATGGAAAGTTTTTGCTCTCCTGTCAAGATCATCCGATACTAATTCTGAGGCTGCTGCAAACATTTGAAATATAGCGTGCACACACACACACACACACATATATATATATATATATATATATATATATATATATATATAATACGACTGAAAAATTAAAATAAATATAAAACCTGACCGCAGTCGTATTTAATGGTTCTTGTATGTTTATACTTTCTTTTTTATAAATACAAATATTTAAGTATGTGCTCTGTTTATAATAAACAGTATTAACAACATTTACCGACCTGAAAAAAAAACTGAAACAGGCTATATGACTTTTCGGTATAGGATACAGGTTCGATTCCTGTCGGAGGGCTCATATTTCCTATACAATTTCTCGGACATTCAGGCCGGTAAATGTTGTTAATACTGTTTATTAAAAACAGAGCATTTAGTTAATATTTGTATCTATTAAAAAAATGTATAAATATAAAATATCTTAATACTAGCAGCATCGCACGGCGTTGACCGTGCTTGATTCAAAAATCGTACGACTCATCCAGCAATCGCTATTACTTGACTTAAAATAGTTTTGCCCTTCCTTGCCTTTAAAGGAGTGCTCTTTGCCATGCTGATGTTGCTACATGCCTTACTTCTTTTTCTAAGCTCTATACTAAACATTAAATCTGTTACGAAAAAACAACTAAACAAAATGAACACAAAACGATCAACTTCCAAAAAGGACTCGTAATTGGAAAAACCAAATGAAAAAAGAATATTAACAACAAATACTTTTTCACAACGAACCCAGTTCTGCGGAATCAGAATCAACTTAGAGTTTAAGCAAGCGAATGGGCCAATTGGAGTAAAGTGCCATGCAGATTTAAATTTTTCACACTTGTGACGAATGCAGCTATCGATTTTTTTTTGCATGCTAGCATGCTAGTTAACATTCGTGTCAGTCAGTTGTTTGCTCTCACGCTGGCCAATAGAATCTTCCTGCATATTCATGGCAGCCAGCTAATGGCTCTCACTCTGGCCAGTAGAAAATGCCCACAAACTGCATGAAAACTGCCGTAGAAGCATGAAAAATCGATTATTTCCACTATCGATGGGAGTTGAGAAATGCAAAGTCGGTCCTGGCCTAATGATTAACTTGGAGCATGTGCATGTAAATGTTGGTGCAAATCCGTCGAAAATTGCGACCGTGCATTCGTCACACACACACACACACACACACACACACACAAATCCTGCCTTTTATAGATAGAGATCACATATCACATAGCAATTTATCACATATATTCTTTTCTGTAGATATTTTCTTATCAATTAATAATTTTTTCAATTTTCTGGAAGACAACGTTCAGCCTTCTTATACCTGTTCAGAAATCTCATTTTTCGCCGTCTCTTAAAACGCTGTATATATACGGGTGGTAAAATTGATAGCGGCTAGGAATGCGAAATTTTAAGGTTGATGTCGATTTCCAGTCTAGCTAGTTACAATTACTTACGTTTAAATATAGCTGGGAAATATATTAATCTATGTCTTCTCCGTCCCAGCTATGGATTAAATAGTAGGTATTATATTTGTAAAAATCAGTTGTTATTGTCAAGAAAATATTTAATGCAATATTCACCCCATAAAAAGAATAATATTTACAATTCAAAGCGTTGTTTACGTCTTAAAAATACAAAGGGTTGATAAGGCATAAAAAAAAACAATATACTTAGGATACTATCCCGAACTTGAAATTTTGTGTATTTGCTATAGTTTAGATATTCATTTCACTGCTGAACAAATAGAATGATATCAACTGAAACACTTGTATTTACGTAATATATCTTTTAGCGAAATATCTGTATTCATTCAATGTGTCCTGTTTACGCGATAAGGGGATTTATAATCACTAGTTGTACACATCAAAGACTAATACACACAGATACGCACAAAAATGTATATGTGTGAGTAGTATCTGCTCCGATTGTTGATCATGACTCTTCACGTCTTCCTGGCTTGTGGTTCTCTGCGTATTATTTAATCTTTTACAACATTCTTTGTGTAATCATGTCATCGCCTAACTCAAACTCGTCAAGAAGATTACTCGATTTACGCTCCGCCTTCTGTCTGCGATCTGACCGGTGAATCTTAAATTCCCCAAGTGTACATTAATTATGCATATTCTTATTTCAACTGTCTTGTTTTTACCATTCCCAACAACTTCGCATCCTTTTACCACCATCATTTGAATTTGTGGTCATTCTCTTGCAATCTATTCACTCGAACCCATGAATGAAGTTACTCAATGGCCGATCTGTCTCATTTAACACTATTGTCCTCTACGCTTGTTAAATTGATCTGATCACCTGTCTGTTCGGGACATTGGCTATCATGGCACTTCGGATCTTTTTTTTAGCTCTTAGTAAGTCTTAATCCTTTTTCTGTCAAACACTTGCGAAAGCTATGTTAGTTAGGTAATGTACTCGAGTATTCTGAGCCACTTGACTTGAATATGTCCTATAAATGTCAAATTTTCCACGACCGATGTCCTCATTATATGTGTCATTTTTGTTTTTATTTTCTATAATACTTCTTCATTGATCACATGTTCATTTCATGGTATTCTCGGTAGAAAATACATTTCTTTTACCATACTTTTTTCTTCTTCATCTGTGAGGAGATTGTCCAGCTTTAATCATCACATAGAAGGAGAGATATTATACGATAGTTTAATACTGCATTCTTCTTTTCTAACGAGATTTTCCTGTTTCTTAATACGTTGCTTAGCTCATTGAAGACAACTTTCACTATCCCATTGCGCCTCCAGTTTTCGGTCAAGCACATTTCTTCCGCTGTTTAAAGACTTCATAGTTATCCAGATTTTGTACTTGTTTGACTTGGGCATCTCCGACTTAAAATTCCCATGATGTTTTCTCTATGTCATTGGCAACTATACATCCTACCTTCTTTCACTTGATGTTTAAGAAATCGAATATTACTTTCTTTGAAATTATTATGTTTTAAGATGGCAATTTACATCATATAAATATCTAGTAAATTTAAATTATAAAAGGCGGTTATTAACATTTTTATTACACACTCGGAATTTAATAAAGAAACCCGTACAAATTTTTATGTACGACAGCATAATCTGCTTCGATTTTATAGGATATGGGTGCTCATGGTACTTCACCACATTCCACATTTTGTAGCGATACAAAATGCTTTCCATATTTGGTGCATTGTTTTAAGTTTGGATGTAGATATATGTAATCATTTAGAGACAAGTATTTTTCCTCTTTCCTCAAGTGTTTCTGGCATCCCAAGAGACATTCACCATAAAACCTATATTAACTACAACATTCAACCAGTTTAAAATACTACCAGACAAGAAACGTAAAAGTTCTTTTTAGAAATACTGATTCATTTTACATGTTTCATTCCCTACGAGTAATTAGACTGATAAACATATAATTATAAAGAATAGGCAAAAAAAAGCATTAACATTCTGCATTAGATGTCCCAATATACCGTAAAACAAGCTAAGCCAAATAAAGTGTTACTTAATGTTCCTTCTGATTGCGATCAGCCCTGTGACGGATGAATTCTTTAATTATCATTCTTCAACTTTCTTTCATTAGCTTTCTAATTTCAGGGCTATATTGATCAGGGCTATCCATAACTTTCTACCTACTGTTGCTCCAGGTAACATGCCCTACACACATAAACATACATTAAACTAGAATAATAATTTATCTAAAATATTAAGTAAAAAAAAAGAACCATTTCTACATTATACAATGTAAACGATTAGGATACTTAAATATCGATATACTGATATCATTTTTTCAATCTTAGCACGTGATTTGCATTTTCGTTAATATTTGCAGATTGTAAATATATGGCCATGGTCATAAGCTATTTCCACTTACTTGTTACTTTGCACTTTCTCCCAACAATCCAAGAGAAGAGTAATTTCATTTACAACATCGATGCCACTGTTGCCATCAATAAATTTTGATGGCCTGTTAGAGAGTCTGTAGAAATAAGATTGATGATTAAGAATTGATCAGATTTCGCCAAGCCTCTTTCGCCATTAACGCTAATCTCATTGACTTATAACAGCCAATCGATGAGCCTTTTGGCACTGTCAATAATCAATAAACGCTCAGAACATACCACTCCCATCAGCACATGAAAGGCAATATAAACACCAAATGAGAAAGGGTGTGAAAAATTGGACTTTAAAATAGAACGAACGAACGAAATGGGAAAGACATTTATTGTTCCACTCAACAGTTGATTTAAACTCTAACCAATCAAGAAGTGTTTAGCCTTTGCCTTTCATCGTGGTAAGGTTAGGGGATTACATACTAGCAAAATCTGCGCCAGATTAATGATGCCAATCAGAATAACACAGATTTTTCGGATTGCGAAATTAAAATACATTGTTTAATCGCAAAAATTAAGAAATGTAAAAACTACATCCGCTTCCTGGGTAAGACGATAAACTACGTCTAACAGCAAGATTTTGAGGGGCTATTTGCCTGTTGAATGTCGCGAGTCCGGAAACACGTGTAGCAAAAATATGGACAATAATTTTGATATATATTTAAATACTCCATATATAAGCAAAAATGTTTCGTACTTCTCTTTGAAATATACACTTTTCTCTCGATGGAACAAATATGAATTCTCTTTTATATATATATATATATATATATATATATATATATATATATATATATATATATACTATAATATGTATGACACGAGGACTCACTCTACACCTTTCTGACCATAGCTCAATTAAATCTCATTTAAATATTAATGGAAACCTAACGGACACTATTCGTAACAAACTTGTTGACAACAGTAATATAATTGCATCATCTACATGCAAAAAAAGGCCAAAAATAATGGTAGCCTCATTAATAAAAAAAAAACAAAAACAACACTTAACAATATCAACTATGAACATAGACACAATATGTTCGGCTGTTTTGAAAAATGAAAACATTATATAAATACATATATGCAACAAAGTATTTCTTATTTAACAGTTAAAATATTTAATCCTTGAAAATTGCTAAATGTATAGCCGAAAGCGCTCGGATAAAAAGAACGTTCGGACAATTTTTATATAGTCTGTCATCTGAAAGGAAAAAAATATTATATCGCATGAGAAATTGTATTAAAAAAATAAATAAGGGCACCTTGTCTACCGTATTCAATGAAATGTGAATGAAAGAAGGATTGCTGCCTAAACACACACACACACACACACCTATATATATATATATATATATATATATATATATATATATATATATATATATCTACGCTTGTCTACTAGGTAGGCTAAATAATCCCTGGTGAAGACGCCTGCTCAGTCACATTTTCGTTTGTTTAACGGCTAATCCGTAATTTATATTGATACTATGCTACACGGACTTTCGTTACAGTTTCTGGAAGTGAGCGTTTTATCTAGCTTGATAAACAGTCTGAGCATGGCCAGCAAGCTCAAGTTTCATCACGATTACCTTTGACTTCTTGATAACACAACCATCGAGAACCGCCCAAGGGGTTCCGTCTACTCACATTTAGTCACACAACTTGGGTCATGTTTTTCAGACACTTTCCAAAGGTGGTGCGCGCTGAGGTATATATATATATATATATATATATATATATATATATATATATAAAAATATATACGGAAAAAACAAACAAAAATCTTATATACAATTATACTGTTTTAATGTTAATATACCAACGTCGGACGTTTCGGTCCTAATAAACCATCTTCAGGACATATTCATAAATTATAACATTATCAATATCTCCTGAAGATGGTTTATTAGACAAGGAAACGTCCGACGTTGACATATTAACATTAAAACAGCATAATTGTATATAAGGATTTTTGTTTGTTTTTCCGTATATATTTTTCTTTATACTGTCGGATCTATATCCATATATTTTTACACACACAATTTACACACACACATATATATATATATATATATATATATATATACACAATTAGACCTACCATGTATATTTTATTCATCAATTCAAGTCCACGAATTGATTTCGAAATGGCTGTATAAAACCTTCCGAATTTTTCATTTTCAGGTGATGCATATCTATCAGTGTGTAATACATTAACACCGTAAATTCGCAATGTTTTTCACAGCTATGTGAAATTATGTGCTTTTTTTTTAAAAAAAGATTTGTTAATTGTAGCAATTTAATTTAGTATTTTTATATAACATTTTGCTGCTAAAAATATTTTATACCTTTGTTGCTATACGCGTTCATGACTTTGTTTTTGACCGGAATTCACTTACACGTAATTCAAGAATTTTAACCTTTTGCACTTGTTGAATCAATGATGTATTTTACATCAGCATCTATCTACACTGTGAATGTAAATATCAGTGTTCCTTTAAATCTTCTGAGATTAAAGTATGATAGTTCAAGTGAAACGTAAGCCTTCTATTGACAATCTCAAGATTATTTAACCAAACATGCATGAATGAAAATATGCTGCCTAAATGCGCGTGCACACACACACACACACACACACACGCACACATATATATATACATATTGTCATCCACAGACAGTGGTTTTTGCAGTATGACAGCTCGTCAGTAGACACCCAATTGTCTCTAGATAGGAACGAAACCTGGCTGTATTGGCGTCAGTAGGAGAATATACCACTGTGGATAGCAGAGATGGAGTTGGATTTAAGCGTATTTGTTTCGAGATATACACGCCAGTGACTGAGAGAACTCGATTGATTTTATTGAAGAATATTGGATTAGTAGCATAATACTCACTGTTTGTTAACTCGCACTTTCTCCCCAGAGAGCTCAACCGAAATAATTTTTCAGGAGCATATTTTAGTGAATGTATATATATATATATATATATATATATATATATATATATATATATTTATATATATGTATGCATGCGTAAATATATACATACATAGATAAATAATTTTACATATACATGAGAGAGAGAGAGAGAGAGAGGCTGATAGAGAGGAGGGGAGAGCTATATCAGAGAGCATTAAATGGCAATTTTAATTTACGGTTTTTTTTTATTATCATTGTTATTTTCTGAATGGATTTTTTCGGTTGTTCAGTACTTGCACTAAAGTACGAGAAAGAATGGCTTAAAACGTACTTTAAAATACATGGTAGTTAAGGTAAATCCCCGTAATGTTAAAAAAACAATAATCAAGTCACGTGGAAGAAGCGACTACGTACTACTTCATACGAATTTTCCTTTTACGAATGGAAAAACAAAAGATATCCATCTACCCCAGGACTTGACGAAAGTTTTCTGTTCTGCATTTTAACGAGGATAGCATGTTGGAAAAATGTGGAAGGTACAAATCTTATTTGGGTATAACAAGAGGAACACCCTGGTCCTAAGAGTAACACATATAATACGACAGATACCTGCAACGTTAGCAGCAGAACAAATATGAATATCATCTTTATTCGAATAGCGAAATATGCCTGAAAAATGAGGTTGAGTCGGGCGGGAGAACACTGGTAATATTTGGGGTATAATAAGCAAAACGAGCATACTGATCCAAATGTCAAAATATGTCAAAAGCTATATATCTGAAGAAGGCTGGACTATGATTAGAAAGGCCGAAACGTAGCCCAATAATGACTAAGATGAGCATGGTTTTCCGAATAGTGAAACATATAAGGATTGATGTTTGAAGAAGGCTTAGTTGAGCGGCCTAATCATTGGGAGAATTGAAAAAAAAAATAAAGAAAAGATGAACATGCTTTTCTGAATAGCAAAAGAAATAAGACAAATACTTGAAAAATTCTTGGGGGAATGGAAATCAGCCGAAAGTTTAGGAATATGACATCCAAGATGTGCGTGCTGGCGTGAATAGTGAAACATATATAAAGAAAATTACTTATTTCAAAAATGTCGAAAAAAAATTTCTTGCTAAACATTCTCAAATTAGATTTTAATATGGAATGAAAATTTTGGTTGTATATATTTTGTGCGTGAAATAAATTTGTTTACCTGCAGCAGTGTGATCAAAAGAAAAGATTGTTGTATTAGATCTCATAGTAGAAATGTTAGAGTAGACATAACCTTTAGATGCACGCCAATGTTGAAATTATGTAGCATTTTTCTGGCAGGTTTTTGAAAAGTATCAATGAAAGCAAACAAATAATCAGAGGTATAATAAAAGTATTTGCAAGGAGACATTTCTCTATCCTACTGCTTATCAGTATTTGAGAAAAATGTAAAAAATAATTACTTAACCAAATTCGGAATTAATGCAGAGAAAAATCCAAATTAGCTAACATGGCGGCAAATCTTTAAAATACCAATCTTTTTTCGCCATTTATATCATTTTGAATGTTTCGGAACACGTCTTTAGAAGTTTATTCTAGCCGCCATGTCTCTTTAGGAATTTGCCGATCATGGCTCTCCACTGTTTCCTTTTATTTTCAGTGAATTACCATACAAGGAACGTAGTTAATTGGTTTTCGCATTGTCGTTTCAACAGTTTATAAATCATTCATTTTTTCTTCCCTACACGCAAGCCACAAATCTGACACAGGGTGGCATTTCACTAGCGTTTACTGCTGGTGGTCTGCTGTCGGAACGCCGGCGTGATCGTCTCGGAATATTACAACTAGCTGACCGCTTGAGGCCACCTGTTTTGCCACCTGAGGACACCTAGCGTGTATATATATATATATATATATATATATATATATATATATATATATATATATATATATATATATATTTATTTACAAAACACACACATATATATGCGTGTGTGTGTGTATGTGTGTATATCTAGGCAGCATATTTTCATTCAAACAGGTTTGATTAATTAATTTAGAAATACTGTGTCTGTGTATTTTTGTTTTAATACTTTCAAGTCCACGAATCAATTTCTTGGTGGTAATAGAATAATGATTAAGAAAATTACCAAAATTTTCTTTCAATCAATTTTTATTTTCACAAATGCATTCAGTCTCCAACCATCTTCAGGAGTTTACATTGTCTGTGTATGTGCATACTATTTCTGTAAATTCCAAACATTTTTAATTTTCGTTTTACTGCGTTTTTTTTTTCTTCTGTATTAAATCACGTGTTCTTTTTTTCCATGCAAGGGAAGCTACCAAGAAATTGATTCGTTTGCTCAAAAAGATTAAAACAAAAATAGACGAAGTAAGTATGTCAACATTATTTAAGCAAACCTATTTGAATGATTGAATGAATATATATATATATATATATATATATATATATATATATATATATATATATATATATATATATATATACGGAATTGCGGAATTAAAGCGTTTTCAGTCAGGCAATACCGATGCCAGGATAATAATGAATGCGTCTCTGGGAAAAAAAAAAAACAATATTGTCCTTGGCCCACAGGCCAATGTACGTATAGCGCTCCCCTGATTAAATCCACTTTTGTAAAACATATAGCTTTAATGGGGAGTCCGGCTAAATACCTAGTATTAATTTCGCTGTTAACAATAACAGTGACAAATCCCTGCACTGGTGTACAATTTAATAACAAATTACAGACACACACAAATACATAAATACATACATACATATAATACATATATATATATATATATATATATATATATATATATATATATATATATATATATATATATATATATATATATACAATAATGTTATGAATATCGTATATTGTCAAACAGGGAATCAATATTGCATGGAGACCGCTGAAATTTGCATTGAAGCTTAAAATTAAGAGTCACCATGCAGGGTGATTTCGCTGTCTTTTATGCAGTGTTGACACCTCTGTTGTCTCTTGCCATCTCTCAGGAGAGAAAGAGCAATACATAAAAAAATATATAATATATATATATATATATATATATATATATATATATATATATATATATAAATTTGTAATTTAGTTCATGTTTTTATTTTTTCCTTCTTGTATTTTTTCTCGCTGTGCGAATTGTTATTCTATCAATTTCAAAGCAAGGTTTACTTCTGGCGTGTAATAAGGATCTTTAAAGAATAATGATTTCCAGCCTTATACACACACGCACACACACACACACACATATATATATATATATATATATATATATATATATATATATAAAAAAACAGACCACATTAAGGTTCCATGTAATAAATTATTTCACCACTGCGGATCATCAGACTTTACTTCCAAACAAAAAACGAAAATAAAATTTGCACATTATTGACTTTTAATACGGCCCATCAAAATTTGTAAATTTTCTTTTAATTTTTAGGTTTACCCATACGGTTTACCTAGTTTTTTCTAAACTCTCTCTCTCTCTCTCTCTCTCTCTCTCTATATATATATATATATATATATATATATATATATATAAATGGTCACTTATTAAACATTATAAAATGCCACAACACTTGCAGAAAATGTTGTGGAAATAAAAATGGAAACAGGAAACTGCAGAGATAGTAATGATTATTCTTTAGACGGCCAATGCCAGACAGTTCATTAAGCTGTGTTCAGTACCGGCTACAATTTTAATAAAACCTATATTGGTTGTAGAGAGAGCCGATTTAAGAGGAGATATTACACCTATCCTACATCTTTTAGACTTGAGAGCCATATAAGGAGGTTGAAGGAAGTTAATGGTAGAGCTCAATACGTACAGTGGAATATCATCAAAAATGTGTAGCCGTACAGAGTCCAAAGAAACTGCTGTAAACTATGCTAAGAAAAAAATACCGATTGCCTCATACCCAAACAAGGACGAACTGGAGGTGCTATCCAAATGTTGTTGACAACTTAGTAAATATTTGTGTTTGTACGAAACTCGATGAAAATATTCTTTTTCCTCCGCCTTTTCCTTCCCCCGTATTTTCACTCCTAACTTCCGGTGTTCCTATATAATGGTGGTTGGATCAACTACAATCTTTCATTCTACCTGCCTGAGGAGACCCATCGGTCGAACATTAAGCGGCGTGTTAGCTTGAGTTTTTGTGTTCTTGATTACATTTTGCACTGAAACTCAATTTTTCGTATTGAGTGCTTTTTTAGTTGCACCTTTAAAAGCGGCTGTTTACCGCCTTCCTTTTACAATTAGATATCTTATATTTTATATCGTATCTTAGATTGATATTTCGGAATGAATTTAAATTATTCCCAAATTTATTTCCAAGTCTTAAAAATTGGTATTGTACATAATATCACATAAGCTATCACCAAAAAACAATCACAGTGATATATATATATATATATATATATATATATATATATATATATATATATATATATATATATATATATATTCATACGCGTTTCATTAAATAATATAAACAAATTGTTGTCTATTTATTTTATGTAAACTTAATTCTTCGCAATGATTCTTCTCCCCCGGTTAACGATTTGCAAAAATTCAACATAGTTTATAAATTCAAGTGCCCTTTGAGAGAGAGTATCTCCAATGAATTAAATAATGTTTATGTTGGTCAAACCACAAACTCGCTTTCACGATGCTTGACACAACATTGGAATGAAAACTCTAACATTTTTAGGCATTTAAAACAACATGCCTACCCGCACACACAATTCCGTAAAATACTTGTCGAAAACACAATTATACTTCGACATGAAAACAATAGTCAAAAACTAAAAATCCTCGAAGCATTATACATAAAACTGTTGAAACCCAACCTAAACAAAATCACCTATGAAATCTCTACAAATATCCTTAAATGTCTGTAGCTGTTGACGGAGGCCATTGGTTTGTGCCAATGGTTTTCCATACCTCATACTTCTCCAATTCACTCTCGCGTTGTCATGTGGGACGTCAATAGATGGGGTGCGATTTTCGCTTCTAGCGTCTTTATATGCACGTGTTTATCGTTGCTTAGAGATAAGCTATGTAAACATTCACAGACTGTCATCATTGTCTTGTCCGTATATTGCTTAATATGTTGCAATTGACATCTTTGATAATGGCTTATGTAAACCGAAAGCTTAGATTATATTAAAAAAATATGGATCAATATTGTGAATTTCTTTCTTCGTTCAATTATAATGTTATTAAACTTATTAGACGTTATGAAAAGAGTTTACATAAAATAAATAGACAACACTTGTCTATATTATTTAATGAAACGTGTATGAATGAAAAGATGGTGGCTAAATACACACACAATATATATATATATATATATGTGTGTGAAAATATATAGAAAATAGGAAGGAACTGGTTGGGTAAATAATCCAAAGTCCCTTAGTATTTTAGTTATTATTTTTAAAAAATAGTGCTCGATACAAAAGTAGAGCATAAATATAATTATTTATTTAAAAATATGATTCCAAATCGCTACATAAGAGGTCTCATGTTTCAAAACAAGAGCCGAAAACTTCAATATAATCCTTGAAATTAAAATGGGCTCCGTTCCATCTTCAAGCGAAATTTTTGTTGGTGCAATAATTATATATATATATATATATATATATATATATATATATATATATATATATATAGAGAGAGAGAGAGAGAGAGATATAGATATAGAGTTACTAAATTCCATAATTCTTACCAAATACGTGTTTGTTTATTTAAACGAAGATTCAATTAAATAGACTTCCTGTAATGTTTCTTTAATTTAAGTAATCAGTTAATCCTTTTTTTTTTTTTTTGCTTTTTTTACATCTATTTATACGGTTGAAGTGAATGACCTCTTCTAGTGTGAATAATATTTCCTACTTCAAATTAAATATCTCAGGTTTCTCCCCTTTATGCCAAAACTTTTACTTCAAAGGAATCCTTATTCTGGCAGTTAACCACAGCTATTCAAACATTTTCTATAAATAAGTGTTTTATTTTTCATTGAATGGGTTTCACTTGTGCAGAAAAATTTTAAATATTTTAAATTCTTTTCAAAGGATCTAAAACATTTTTGAGGTGTGTACGGAAGGGAAAAACAATTTCCTTCATCTTTAAATAAAATGTGCCGATTTAATTTTCATTCAATCTTGTATTCTCTGGAATTCTTTATAAAATTCTTAAGAAAATGAAGACGCCATCTTAGATTGCAGTTCCATCCATTCACGAATATGATATACTGGGTGGTCAGAACGCCATGTCTTTTTTATATAATATATATTTATTTTATTTCAACACTCTATTGGGTTTTATCAACGAGAGAGTTAAACATGAACGATACAAGAATACCCATCAGTTCAAGCACGTCGTTCAGAGAGCCTTTGCAACATTCAACAAAGGACAGTTTCGTAAACATTTTAAGAGGACAAAGAGCCGTATCATTTTATGCAACGAAAATGATGGTGTTCATAGAGACCTTCTCACTGTGTAAGAGCCTGAAAAAAGTGTATAAACTGAATCCAGTTCATGTGCATTTTATAACTGTATTACTTGTTCTTCGATTACTCTGATTGCTTTTTAGAAATGGGGATAAGATATCGAACCACTCTTGTACATACATTTCTACCACTCGAGTGTAGAATTTTAAACAAAATTAAAAATTACAGGAAAAGAGCCTGACTATACAATTTTTTTCTTGATTTGAAAAAAAAAATTAAACAAAAAAAACTTGATAGGGAATATATAATAACCTTTCAGGCACATCTTGCATTTTATTTTAACGCTTAAACGACAGAAAAAGAATGGATGTAAACGAAGAAATTGTAAAAAGTGAAAATTATATTTTTTAAAATATAATGTTTATGATAAGTTAACATTAATTATATATTAAAACTGTAAAAATGCTATTTTGAAATTCAGCCAATCAGTCATGTGCCATGCGTGATATACGCTTAGGCAATCATTTCGATATATGACTGACGAGAGAGATTTTTTTTCTCGGAGTTGTTTTTCACTTCTTTCCGCGGTAGACCGGTTGCCAACCAAGGCTATAGAACCCGGTCTGCCTTGCTATTTACACATAGCTGGTCAGGGGGGAAGATGAGGATTCATAACTTTCCTATGGGTATTAGCACGTGAATGAAGGTAATGGATTCGACTGGAATTCGAAACCCTCTATCCGATTCCTCAGTCCGAACCGCTATCCATCACTCCACTGTCCCTCCTTAAATTATCCTTATGATAAATGTAACGACAAAAGGAATTAAGGCATGTTGTAGGTCATAGCCTTAAATTGTCTACGATTAAGTACTTCAACCGGTGATTTATATGTTGATACTAAGCTGATTAATATTCATTTGTCTATACAGCGTTTGAACCTCCTTTATTCCTTGTAAGTTGTCTTGTTAATTGTTTTGTAACTTATTGTTCTATTGTTTTTTTTATATATATATCCGTTAGTACCGGATACTGATGCTGAAAAAATATATTAAGCACTCATTTTTCACTGCCTATCATTCCCCTCGCCGATACAACTCATACTTTGCCCTCCTATTTTTAGAATTTAATTGCTCGTTTCTCTCGAAGAATATGGATGCAGATGTTGCATTGTTCTTGGTAAGTTCATGCTTTTATGACATGCAAATATTCTAGTAAATGACTTAAACTTGTGATACGTAGGTATGCCAGTACGTATATTTGCAAATGGTTAGAAGTGTTTTAAATTCGTTTCAAATAATCTAAAACATTATTGAGGTGTGTTCGGAAGGAAAAAAAAGCTAAAATTTACTTCACATTTAAATAACATTTGCAGGTTTCATTTTCATTGAATCTTGTATTTGGCTCGTTCTTGGTTCTGTTGCAAGTGTGACACTATTTAGCGGTCGCGTGAAAATTAAAAGCGGGAAATAATTAAGGCGAGAAGAAGCTGAAATAATTAAGGCGATAAGAAGCTATCACGAACAGACATACTGAGCGATGTTTTTTTGTTTTTTTAACAAAGAAAAGTTGTAAAGGTTTTATTTTCATTTGCGAAGGAAAGTATTTTTTTTCGCAGAAGATAGGAAATTTGTAAGATCTCGGATCTGTTGAATTAATTTATGCTACGAGGCGGCGAATAAAAGATAGCCATCTGCCCATGGCAATAATGAAAATTTCAAATTGGTCAAGGTGCCTACGAAACAGAAGATGGGAGATAATGGTAATCAGGTCACGCACTGACCGAGAATGGCATCAATTTAGACCACCCCAAAGAAAAAAAGAAAGGAAGGGAAAAAAGAAAGGAAGGAAAAAGAAAGGAAGGGAAAAAGAAAGGAAGGGAAAAAAGAAAGGAAAATAAACCAATCTATCCTTCGGAGATAGCATTTGATTTTGGGAAAAACACCTGTTTTATGTTTAGACTTGGCCATGATAAGAGTTTGCTACCGGGAGAGATAATTAGCGACAGAATGTGAATACGTCCAGTTAACCACACACTTGACGCTGACGAAAATCTCGTTCATAAAGTCCAGGTGGCATTCGGTTAAGATAGAGATTAAGGACCACACTGCGAGTCGTAGGGGTTTGGTGTCGGAAAAAGAAAAAAAAAAAAGAAGATAATTTTTTTCTTTGAGCAATAATGGTAAACATATGAGAAGGAGGAGAGGCCTGTTGACGCCTCTGAGGGAATTGGTGTGAGATACCACTGTGAGAGAGAAGGGAAACTTGTTGACGCCCTTTTGAGGGGATTGGTGTGAGATACCAATATGAGAAAGGAAGAATTTGGGAGGACGATACCCTTAAGAACTCCTCTAAAGCAAAAAGTAATGGACTTCCAAAAATGGAAAGTGATACATTTTCCTGTCCGAAAACAAAGAAAATCATTATTGTGGATTTAGAATTATCGAGGAACCCCAAACAACGACAAGCCCACACCCGTTTTTGGTCGGCGTCTATATAAGCAGAGTCGCAGCGAGTTAGTAAAGTAGAAGTAGTTGGATTTGGAGTTGGAGAGACACAGACGCAGACGCCGACAGATTTGAGCTGTGAGCTCTGAGACCAGCCTCGCAGGAAGCTGAATGATGATCCACGCATCCCGACTTCGACTTCTAACCAAGAACAATTTATTTTTGAAGAACGACATAGACTCACACCACCAAAATAAGTTTTACGAATATCGCCTGAAGATACACAAAAAAAAAAAACAGTTATTGAAAAACAACTTAAGATGTTAAGACTCGCCTAATAAGCGCAACGTGTCACGAATCCATATTAGCTTGTTTGGGAGAAAGACGCCGTCCTGTATTCAGCAACCAGATATAAAAATATTTGTTATTCTTTTTTAACACATTTGAAATTTTCGAGTTGTTACTTTATTTTCTTTTACATATACTTGTGCGGTGTTGCCCTTGCACGGACTCGGCTTGCATTGCGGCCCGGCGACTGATTGATTTAGTCTACCTAAGATCAAATCACAACGTGGGTAGGTTAGACTAGAAATCAAAGCAGTTACTTCGGTAACCAGACGTTGAGGCGAGCTGGGAACGGCAAAGCTGATACCGAATCTAACCAGAATCTCCAGAATCAGCCAAGGGTTAGAACATCACATTTGGTGCTGCGACCAATACCAAGTCACATTGGTCGTCACAGGATAGCACGGACGCGGAGAGACCGGGGTGACGTCATACAAGTATATCTTCTGTAGAACCTCATGATACCTAGTCATT
The DNA here is from genome assembly GCA_903632075.3 of Acanthosepion pharaonis. NCBI lineage: Eukaryota > Metazoa > Mollusca > Cephalopoda > Sepiida > Sepiidae > Acanthosepion > Acanthosepion pharaonis. Next base: position 1,306,670 of record CAHIKZ030005568.1, read on the forward strand.
TAAGCCAGTTCGTCATTTAAATTCAAATAATGGAAAAATGAAGCCTATATCGTTTGAAAATTTAGAATTACCAATTGATGATATCACCTGACCTCTAATGAAATATACATTGATTATTTAAGGATTAATGTGTTCTAACAAAAAAAATCTAAATGCCAGATTTGTTCATGTGTAATTTCTAGAAAGAGGCTGGAATCGAATTTGGAAATAAATATTATTTCTACTATATAATATGTTTTATACTTTAATCACTTTGTCATAAGATGTTCAAAATAATTATATTACAAATGAATATTAATCATCCTTAATCAAACCCTGATTCTCGACAAGTGAGAGAATTATGCATGTACATATATATTTTCTGAAAAATAACTGGATAAAAGCAATAAAAGGACTAAGGCCCATAGCATGTTGAAATAACGGTTCCCGTGCGATCAACGAATTTAAGCAACGTCAAGACTGGTCGGTACCTAAATGGGTGACCGCTTTGAGAATCGCAGCTGCTGTAAGCTTGGATGTTCAGTAGTGTAATAGATAACGGCTCAGACTTAAAAATTGGAGAACCGAATTCGAATTCGAATCGGGTTTGTTATATTTATTTATAAGACAATAACGCAAGGATATGTACGAATCCAAAACTTCTCCCCAGCTATATGTTAATTAGTAAGACGTGTATCACTAATACAGTATTAACTAAAAAAATGGCTTCAACTAAGACACAAAGGGTTGAGAACCGTAAGAAACAAATCAATAAACGGGTGCAATATATATTTACATGAACCGTGACTTTCCTTCATTCTGAAGGTGACTTTTATAGCCATGGTTTTAGTAAATTTACATAGTGTGCCCTAAATATGTTCATACCCCAACTAGATCTACTTAAAGTAAAATCCCTTGTCTAAAGCTTCCGATTACCAATTGATGACCCTGCATTTTTTTTTGCGGTGCTCAAAAGTCATACGAATAAAACGCATGAATAGAAATATTTGGTTGCGGCGAGCGGGCGATAATAAAATTTCAGAGGTTTAAATTTTACTTTTTCTATAGGAATATATATTTATGTTACTAAATTTTTTTCTCAATGATATAAAATAATAAAATAGTTTTAACAAAATTAAAATGAAAACTAAATTAAAAAAATCTGAATTCCTATTTAAAGCGGAAAATTAATTACAAGGCTATGGCGAAAGTGTTGCCGTCACGGAAAAGATTACCGATATGCCGTGCTCAAATTCACGTCACCAAAACAAATTTTGATTGATTCATTTATGTTTTACCTCTTATCAAACCTTTGGAGATCATTGAAAACCAGAACATATTTTTACTCTGTAAGAATTCATTTGTAGATAATAATGATTTTTACTGAGAGCAGTTTTACTAATTAACCTATATATGGGGAGAGAGGACAGTGGGTTCATGCATTTACCACCTGCTTAAATGACAACATAACAAATGCTATTGGTACAGGATCACGGCTCTCTGATGTTTAATTTTGAGCTTATTTTACCTTACACCAATGCATATCCAAACTTACAGTAACTTTTATGGCCAAGAGGTCATCCATCTTGGTGCTGACCAGGATCGACGTTGCTTAATTTCCGTGATATTAGGTGAACTGGTGTTTCAACAGAATATGACCGTTTTCCCAATATCTTTGGAAGAGACCAAAATCAATCTTTTCAAACCTCTTTAGGTCTGGATAAATTGGCAGCAGATATTAATATTCGAGTCTTATTTGGTAGTAATCCGTCTTCATGCTTTCAAATCAAACATACAATGACGATGTGCATTAAGATTCACAAGAAATATGGCAAAGAGGAGCATATAGATATTAAAGAATTGGAAACTCTAATAGTATATTGCATGAGTCCAGAATAAATAAGAATTTACAAAGATGTTAAATTCGAATAATAATAATAATAATATATATATATATATATATATATATATATATATATATATATATATATGCATGTTTCATTAAAACGACAGATTATGTACTACGGTTTTGTTTTTTATTTAATTTTTATTGTGTTCTGACAGGGTTTTTCTTTTCTGGACAAATGTAGAACTACGGTTAAGCTTTTTATTTAATTTTATTGTGTTCTGACAGGGATGTTTTCTTTTCATAGTTAATATTGGACTTTTTTTATTATTAAAAAAGTCTTTTGGTGCACGTGGATGCAGAACTGTCCAAATGTTTTATATTTCGTGTTTAAATGGGTTCTCATGGAGCTTTCAGATAGGTGTAACGTAAGACGTGTGGATAACATGTGGTTTTAGTAATTATTATGAGAAGTTTGATGATTCGATTTTTTCAGTTCTTACCTTTTTTGAAAATAAATCTCTTGTTAGAAGACGTTAAAGCTTAACATTAGTGTATGTCTAAAGGAAGGCTTGCTGCCTAAATATACAAATATATATATATATATATATATATATATATATATATATGTGTGTGTGTGTGTGTGTGTGGATGTTTTAATTTCTGAAAATACAGTTGTCCATAAGTGTTTAACAACCACGTGGTCATTGTGGAACTAATTTGTTCATAGTTAATATTTTCAAGAACAACAGTTGGATCTATCCCCTTTTTCCTTTTTTTATAATTAAAGCCACCGGTTGAACGGTGGGTATACCATTATCTTCTTACATCAGTTTTTGGTGCAGGGTTCCAAATGGATGCAGCTAGTTAATACATTTGTGTTTTCTAAACTATCTGAAAAGGTTAAATGTTCAGACGGGTTCTATAGACTTTGGTGGTAATGGTGTGAATTCAATCCAGACTGAAAATTCTGTAACCCGACGTGAATACTGTCTGTTTAAATGGGATTTTTTTCTCAATGGATTATAAGAATGGGATCATGGGTAGGCAAATCTTTGTAACTAAAGTAACAAAGACTGGGTCATGATCGATTCACGATGGGATAAGATTTCGGTTATGAGTGTGTTAAAATAACTTTCTGATGTAAAACAATTTTAATGTCTTTAATACAAAATTATGTTGACATTTGTGATTAAAAAAAATAAAAAATAAAAATTCTTTTGATTTTCAAGAACACCCAGTTCATTTTTTAGCATTTTACAAATTAACTCTCAGTTGCAGTATTAACGAGTCCATATATTTTTGAACTCATGTATGACATTGAATTGAAGAACAGTTCTTAAACACCTTTTGTTTATAAGACACAACTCTTGAAAAATTTAAATAAACTCTTGAAAACAATTAGAAGTACAAAAAAAATTAAATAAAATTATTTGCATTTAAGGAGGACTATATCCCTAGGGAAACAAGACTTATACATTTTTATCTGTCAGCTTAGGATTTTAAATGTCAATAAAAAACGTTTGTAAAACTAAAGGAATGTCTTTCTATCTATCTATCTATATTCGTTAAAAATATATCTAATATATATATATATACCATATATATATATATATATATATATATATATATATATTTCAGGTACAAAAATTTAATGATCTAAATAAAAGTATAAAACTTAATGTGACACATTGTGTGTGTGCTCTTGCTTGATTTAAAATTAACACAGAAAATGTACAATAAAAATTGTAAAAAAATATAAAACAAATGGAACACATCTCCCAAAAAAACGTTCTTTGCACGCTTGCGGGGACCGGTGTCCAGAACCTTTAGATGAAATGTGAGACCGGGACAAAAGTCAACACTAATAAGTCCGAAAGGGGGGATAAGTGACGGTTTAACAACCACAGTGGTCACAATAATCAATCAAAATACGATTCGAACTAAATTATGCAGGAATTGAGAGTCATAAAAATAACAACTTTTAAAAAATAAACGTATTTTGAAATAATTATATACAAATAAACAAAATAGTTTTAAACCCCCACAAAATGAACAACATTTATTTGCCCAACGATCATACACAACAACCCTTTGAGGCGACCCGCATCAGAGAGAACCGACATTTAACGAGGGAGGGGATGGGGAATTAAACAAAAAGTAAAAAAATCAGGACAGAAATGGACCAAGAAAAAGCTGTCAAACGGGAAAAAAAAAAAAACTAAAATTGCAAAAACCAGCCAATGGTTGAACAGTTAGGACAATAAACCGAATCTAAGCCACTGACTTTAATGCCCAAGCCACCATTTGTTGAACGGTGGGTATACATTTGTCACTACTTTTATATCTATCACGACTTGAAACTAAGCAACAGAACACAGTTCAGTTATTTGCTACAAACGAACTGGCTTTGGACAAAAAACTTTCCTGCCAGGAGGGTTCAACAAAATAGGCACTGCACTGCACAGGCGTGACCAATGGTTATTTTGACGTTTGGATATTTCTCAAGCCTGGTTTGACACTTTTGCATTTCGACCAGGCGCCCGCCGAATCATTGGATGTCGTTATTGAGACATTTCGCTTCAAGCACGACGACAGATCAAATTAAATGTTTACGGACATATCTGAAAAAGGGTTAAATACCGTTTATATATCGCAGGTCAGACGGGTTCTATAGACTTTGGTGGCAACTGGTGCAAGAGATGGGAATACTTTGAATTCAATCCAGACTGAAAATTCTGGAGGGAGTAACCCGACGACAATTAATACTTGAATACTGTCTAGTATCATATAGCATCAAGAGCGGTCTGATTTTTCTCCACAGACGTCACACAATTGCTCAACAACACAAGCGAAACGTCACAGGATTATAAGAATAGGAAAAAGGGTTCCAACGCAAGAACGTAAAGCATGGGTCGGACAAGACGAATGGAGCAAATCTTTTTAACTAAAGTAACAAGATGTGCTAGGCTGGGTCATGATCGATTCACGATGGACTTCATTTTTTAAGATACTACATGATTTCGGTTATGAGTGTGTCTAATAAAATCACATGACTTTCTGTATTTTTCTGTAGAGAAGTAAAACAATTTTAATGTCTTGTTACAATACAAAATTATGTTAGACATTTGTGATTAAAAAAAAAATAAAATAAAAAATTCTACAGAGAAAGGAACCGTGTGTTTCATTTTCCCAATGAACATTTTATGCGAAACCCAGCTTCATTTTTTTAGCATTTTACAAATTAACTCTCAGTTGCAGTATTAACGAGTCCATATATTTTAGAAGCTGGCAGAAACCCTGAATACAAGTTAATTTCTAACATTTAAAAATGATTGCGGATGTATGACATTGAATTGAAGAACCAAATCGACTCTCTCTTATAAGTCCATTCGCCTCCATGATATGCATCGACAAGATCAGATTCTTTTTTGCCCTATGAAATGGCTTGGTGTGCCGATAAACAAAGCACGGAATGGACATCTTGAAAGTCTGTAACATGCCTGCCGCCGGATTTACATGAAATAAACTAGCCAAGAGACACCCTTCAAAAACGACGAACCCATGCATATATCTCAGTCTCTTGCAAACAATTATTCACCCCGAGGCGCCAGCCTCGCCCTGCGAACTCGGACCAGGGCCCCGGGCATTCAAACTGGCTAACCAGAGAGCCATCGTGAAGCCGATTAGGGTTGCCCTTATGGCTGGGGTGAGGACACCGACAGCCTGTCCCAAAGAACCAGACATCATCTCAGTAACAGGCGTGTATAATACAACGTTAGCTTAAAAATGTCAGGGAGACTTTTGCGATTCCAGCAGAACGACAGCTGGGGCACCACTTTCAAGGAAGCCTTATTTGTCCCCATTTAATGGAGGACTATACCTCCCGTCCCACCCTTAGGAAACAAGACTTATCCGGGAGACGCGGCAGACGTCTTTTTATATACAAATATCACAGCTTAGGATTTTGGGTGTTTGATGTTACGAATGTGGATTATGTTGGAAAGTCAATAATTTCTACAAGAGATTTTGAACACGTTTCGATGATGTAAAACTGATTTTTTTGCATCTAATGTCTTTTTCTTCAGATCAGAATCTTTTTCAGCTCGGCTCATCTATTTTCTCAGACAATTCGTTCAAAATATAAAAGCCATTCCCCTCATCTAAGGCGTTTTCAGGGGCAATTCTAGATCTATTAAGACCCATTACAGGTGCCGCGGATTTTTTTATCATGTAGGGGCCTTCTTCCCTGGGCAGGAAAGGTGACCAGTCTCTCCACACCTCCAGCAAGTCGGACGCCTACCAGTCACGATGACCGGCATTTTCCGGTCGCCTAAAACCAAACAGTTGGGGACGGACTTATGATATATATATATATATATATATATACCTATATCGTATTGTACGTAAAATATATATTTAAAGCAATATTTTGTGGGCAGCAGGTACATGAAAAAAATTTAATGGGTTTTATCAGGGACAAAAATTTAATCACAAAGTATGGAGCGACAAAACTTTAATATTCTCTTGGCGAACATACGAGATCTTTTTCACATTAAACCAGGAAATCCGCCAAAAAAACGAGGACTTCCAACAAGAGGGCGACTCCTCTTTTGTCTTATTTTGACTTTCGGTTTCTGATTTATCTCCATTTTTGGAGATCTTTTTGTCGCTCTCAGCCCGCTTTTCAGGCTTTCGAACCAAACAGGGAGATTTAAAATTAACCACCTGCATTAAAAAATGTTGGGGTAAATAAAAGGAAAAACAAATAAAAAAATAACCGAAAATATATACCAAAAATACCCACTCTTTTTTCACAAACAAATGTACTAAAAAATGGAAATACTATCAAATGACTAAAAAAAAGAATAAAAAAATGAAGTCCCTAAAACAAACACTCTGAAGTCGATCTAAAAAAATAAAATAAAAAAATAAATAAGCTTTTTTTTTTTTTTTTTTTTCAAAACTTTCTTTTTTTAGAAAATAAATAAAAATAAAAAGCTGTCGTCCGGTTTGACCCGGACTGAAAAATGTGAGCCAAGGCCCAAAAACAAATTAAAACAAACAAAAGAAAGAACCTTTGAAACCAAAAAAATAACTTATGATAAAAATTTTTTCACAAAAGTTAGTCCAAATAAAACCAGCTGGACAACAGTCAGGGTGAACCAGTCAACACTAAATTTGGCTGCACAATCTCTGTTCTAAATAGGTGTTTGTATATGGCGAAACTATAGGTGTTCGGGACGAGTCCATTCAACGGCAAGGTGTGATTTCTAATTTTAGTAGGAACGTGTTGTTTTATTCTCATGTCTAAGCGTTGAGTTGTTCTCCCTATGTAGTCGGCTCCGCAACTACAAACGTATTTGTAAACAATTGAATTGATATGGTGGGGAGGGAGAACGTCTTTACACGCAGATCGAAACATGGGCCGAGTTTGAAAAATAATCCGAACTTCAGCAGAGAAAAAACAGCAACGAACATTGGATGAAATTTGTTTAGCTATTTTTTCGCATATGGTTCCAACCCAGGGTAATCTGAGGTAAACTGGACATTTTTTGACAGTGTAGAGCTCGGCACTTCTCAACTCTTCAACTTTGCTACGGATAACTGAATTAACAGTATCAAGAGGATAACCTAAATTACATAGGGTATCCTTAATAAAGTCGATTTCGCCGTTCAAGAAAGGCTCAGAGCAGATCTTTAATGTTCTATGTAGGATGGTTTTAATAATGTTAATCTTGCGATTGGTGGGACAAAAAGAGTCCCAACGCGTATACAACCCAGCGAAAGTAGGTTTTCTATAAACGGAAGTGAGAAAACCTGTTAATGTGCGATGTACTAATACATCCAAAAAGGCCAATTGATGATTGGACTCTTTTTCAATAGTAAACCTCAGTGCCGGATGGACACCATTTAAAAACGAAAGAAACTGGTCGGCCTCAACTTCACCGTTAAATAAACAAAAGGTATCATCAACGTACCGACAGTACATTTGAGGACAAAGTGGATTCTTTCGTATCTTTTCTTCCTGAAAGCCAACAAATATGTTGGCAATTGCCGGACCCAAAGGCGAGCCAATAGCGACTCCGTCGATCTGTCAGTACATGGTGTTGTTGAAACTGAATTCGACGGAGGACGTGGCAAATTTCATCAATTCCCGAAATATTGACTCAGGAAAACTAGGTGGAGTCAATGATCTGCGATAGAGATAATCGTAGCAAATATCAATGGTTTCCATTAAAGGGACACAAGTATACAGGGAATAGACATCGAAAGAGCACATGAACTTACCAGAAGAAGACAAATTTTGAACGCGGTCGACGAAGGAAAAGGAATCCTTTATACAAAATCCATCGAGGCACTGCAACACAGGATCCAAAAGTGTGAAGAGCCATTGGGTTACCTTGTGTTGGGCTGAACCGATCATAGATAAAATCGGTCGTAAAGGTACACCTTCTTTATGGATTTTCGGGAGACCATATAATCGGCGACGAATCGAACAGGAAGGACGGATTTCGTTGGAAATTTCTTTTTAAAATAGCCCTGACTTTACCCACTTTGGAAGTAATTTTTGAAATTTCGTTTCACCTGAAGAGGTTCCATCACAGGTGTCAGCAGAACCAAGTTTAGTAAATTTTGAAGTATCTTCTAAGACATTTTAGCTATATAGTCAGCTCGAACTAAAATAGCTACTTCAGCACCTTTATCTGGTCTGCAAATTATCAAGTTATAATTATTCCTCAGAGAATTAACAACACGCTGATTCAGCAGTTGCAACAGAGGAACAGGAAAAAGTGTGTTCGAAATTATTCAACTGGGCTTTCAATTTAGTCACCGCGTCGACAGATGTAGGAGAAAGTCTTGCCAACTGAGCATAGAAAACCTCGAAAACGGAAAAAATCTTCTCCTTGTCAGCCATAGAGGGTGGAATAGAGAAGTCCAACCTGTGAGAATGAACAAAAGATTTTAACTCAGTTAGTTTATGCGTGGACAGATTAATAATATTTAAATTTGGTTCAGATGTGACTCCCTATTTCTAGAGACAAATGCGAACGAATCCCAACAAACACTCATGTTTTTTACACAAAGAAGGCTTGCGGGACCCGATATAAAGTGCCTCCAGAAACTTTAGACGAAATAAAGAGTGAGACCGGGACAACACGGTGAACCAGTCAACCAGTTTCCTTTAGAATATTTTTTTTTTACAATTCCTTTTATTGTACATTTCTCTGTGTCAATTTTAAATCTCCTGTTGAAGCCTGAAGAGCGGGGCGAAACCGATTGCTTCACCCGTTTTTTTTAATATGTCTCGTAATATTTAAGTTTTATTCTTTTATTTCCATATATATATATATATATATATATATATATATATATATATATTTACATATATATATATGTATATATATATATATATATATATATATATATATATATATATATATATGTGTGTAAATGTATATGTGCGTATGTACATGGATGTATATGTATATGGATATGCAGGTGATTTTATGTGTATATATGTATATATGTAAGTATAAGTGTATGTGTAGATATGTATGTAGATACGTGGGTATGTGTTTCTCTGCAGATGTATATGTGTAAATACGGGAATATACATATAGTTTTTCGTGTGGATGTGTGTATATAAGAACTCATAGGTATATAGTGAAATATAGGTATGTGGATATAGATAGGGGTTCGGACATGTGTAGAAGTGTATATGAGTATGGATATATAAAAGATTGTAAAAGAAGGATCAAATTTTTCTCCTAGTAATATTTTATCTAAATTTCTTCTCTAATATTCTCCAATTGGAAGTGAGTTTAAATAACACGGAGGTAAAGTTTAAATTGGTAATTTAATTTAAATTGAAATATACTACCCATTAACAATTAGTATTGACGATAAAGTTATTTAAATTGAAAGAAGCTTTGATAATTATGCAGGTATATTAAAAAAAGTCACGAAGTTAATCGATGAACAAAATTGAAACGAAGAGATGTCAACTGAATAATCATCTCGAGTTTATTTAATTAATGAACAAAAATCAAACGAATAGATGTTGACTTAACAATCAATAAGATACGAGTTTAGAAAAATAAGAAAAGATTACTAAATATAAAATGGATTACATTTTCAATGTACTCTCTATGAGTTTTTCCAATCGACTGTTTCATAGAAAATACCCAAAACTCCAACGAACTTCAAATTAAATTCTTCATAGATTGTTTAGACATTTAGATTTATATCAAACCTTAACCTCCCAAATATACCCTTTAAAGTAATGCGAATTAACAGCGTCTAAGATTTTGAATGAAACCTGCCCTCGTGGAATGTAATTTATTAGAGTTGTTCCGCATTACTCAATGGTTTTGCCGATGTGACATCTATTTTCCAGAATTCTCCTTCTATTTTTTGTATAGGATTCATTCCATTGTTTAAAATTTAAATTTAATTAAAATCACAGGGGAAGATCTTCGGTGGGTGGTTTGTGACAACTTGCGCCCCCCCGTTCAAAACGAAATATACTTACATTTAATCCTTTATTTTTCGCACTTCTCTGTACACTTAATTAACTTTATATCAGTTACATATATTGAAATTTATTCATTCTAATTTTCAATTAACCTGGTAAGTACTTGTAAATCCATTGATTTAATATTCAATAATTTTGATTATCCTTCAGGTTTTTATAATCAGGGTTACATTAATTTGCATAATATCAGGTAATGACAGGTATTTTGATCTCATTTCTTACGAATACATGTGGGACTACACTCGTTGTCCGTGCACTAAGCTAGAGCGGTGGGTCAAAGTCTGTCGCAAACACCTATCTGGGAAAAGTTGTGTCTGTTCAGCCATTGGCCCCAACTTTGGTTTATACTGCCATTATGCTGAGCGTACATTTGATTATGTTGTCTGTCATGTTCAGTAATCTGAAGAATGCAAGTGCGCTCAAATACTCGGTGATGATTACTTGGGCATAGATTTGTTTCCGAATAGTTTTGTTTACATAATTTCAAACAAAAGGTAATATGGCAAATCGACAACAGATGAGATTCCAATTCAGGTTGTTTTTTCAGAAATCTTATGTAACTCATGTCTTGTTCAAAAATTCTTTATGTTAAAACACATAAATAACCCTAAGTTATTAAACAACAGAAATAAATTGATAGTTACATGTAGGCATAAAACAAATATCAGCTTCAGTACTTTGATCCAGATTAATTTTAATATAAATTACACTTTAATTTTTTAATATCATATGATTTGTTTTTTTGTTTTTTCTTATATATGTGTGTGTGCGCGCATCTATATATGTATAAGAATAAGGAACAAGTAACCTCCATTTAATAACAAATTTGATATTAACAACGCAAATATATATATATATATATATATATATATATATATATATATATATATATATATATATATATATATTCCGTTTATTTCAAATGCCAAATAAGTTTTCTTTTTTAAACTAAAACAAAAAAAAAAACAACTAATCTATAACCTCAGTATATTGTATCACTACGCCAACATTACGATAATCTGATACATTTTTAAATTAAATTGCGTAAGGTCCAGACTATACCCAGCAGATGAAGATTGCGTTTCGCAAAAAACTTCGCCTGGTGTTATCGGTGAGGATAATATATACATTTATTAATATATACTTAATAGCACTGTTTTATTAACAGCAGCCTTTTCTGTTCAGCATATTTTATATATATATATATATATATATATATATATATATATATATATATATATATATATATATATATATATGTGTGTGTGTGTGTGTGTGTGTGTGTGTGTGTGTGTGTGTGTGTGTGTGTGTGTGTGCGTCTGTGTGTTTGTGTGTTTCTAATCATTCCCTCCCACACGGCATATATCTTTTTCATCATACACCGCCACATCGCATCTTGCATTCATATAATCTTTGTTCTTCAAAGATTTAGCATCCGCACTTATCGATCTGATGGCACTGTTGCCGTCACCATTTCATTCACCTCAAATCAGTTCTTTTAAAGCATCATGTGATCCTACTTTTATATTTACTCGCAGCCAAGAATAACATAAAACCATCGTGAAAACCAATTGCCTGATTTACGTTACGTGGAAATCCTTTGCAGAATGTCACGAGCTAGAATAAAGGAAAATTATTCGTTTAAATGAATAGGTTAGAATATCCCAGATATGCTTGGAAACAGAAATAAAGTCGTTATTATCGAAAATGAGAAACAACGTTCATTAACATGTTATACAATAGAAAAGAAAATTATGATGTCAATTAATGTATCGCATTTTTCCTTCTTTGGCCGGTACATTGTTTTTCATTTGACTTTCAAAGAGGTGTGTTATTTTTGCTCTTTCGTAATCAGAACTTGGGTGAAAAATGGGAAGTAATCCTAGAATCAGTTTTCCATTATTTATTGCCTCATAATTAGCAAGGTCATTCTTCTATTCATTCTGACATCGTCAGGAGATAAGTCACAATACTGCGCACGCGCACACAATAAGTCACAATACTGCGCACGCGCACACAATAAGTCACAATACTGCGCACGCGCACAATAACAGGTAAATATTGGTGGTAAATATACACATACATATGCAAAATATATAAATATATACACATACATGCATACGTATACATATATATTTTGTATAAAGAAAATTCCAAGAGGATAGAATCCAGGTAGAACTCAATGTCCAGGACAGAGTAAGGTTTATATATATATATATATATATATATATATATATATATATATATATATATATATATATATATATATATATATATATATAGCAATCGCTCTTTTATACAAGTTTCCTTAAAACGGATTGACAAGGTATGGTGGTTGAATTTTTCATACAATTTTCGTTAGTTCGTATAATTACAATTCGACATAAATTATATAAAATTGTCGCTTTCAGCTATAAATTCCTATGACACTAGATATATGCAAAAAAGCAATGCATAATATGGCCCAAATCGCTTGAAAATTTATTTATGTTCTGAAAAAAAAAAACAAACAAACAATTATACGAACTTATTATAGGATTATTATAGAAATTATATAAAAAAAACTCAAACAACACACATTGTCCCTAGATTTCAACGAAACTTTTATCTCCTTCTCTCTCTCGCTCTCTCTCTCTCTCTGTATACATACATATATATATATATATATATATATATATATAGAGAGAGAGAGAGAGAGAGAGAGAGACTAACGATATCATGATTGTTACCACTCTGAAATGTTTCTCGAACTTCATAAGAAAAGCTAATTTTGGATATTTGAATAAATAAATTCACATGTTTTGTACATAAGTAAACTCTTCGAACACATTTTCTGCAAGCATTCTAATTGTTTGTTTGTTGTTTTTTTTTTTGCATAAGTTTTGTAAATTTTGTTACAATCTGATAACTTTCTGAACAGTAGAGGAGAAATTTGCAAATATTTCAACTTCGTCTTGGTTGAGATTCAATTCTATCTAGATCCATGTGTGATATAAATTACATTTCAGAAACCGTTAACATGTCAAGAAATAAACAGATTAATATTGAAAGAGCCCATGTCGAAATTATTTCTATAGAAGGGTATTGTGAACGCCATATTGCCAGGAAATGAAAGACATGAATAAAAAGTGATGCATTAATTCCTGCTGTGATATCCAGAGACCGTCACAAATGTTGACAGAAAATAGATCTGGAAAGTCAAGAGTCACATCTATGTCGGTGAATTGGCAACTGAAATAGAAAAAAATATATTTATTAAAGACATGAGATTTTCAAATGTAGCGGGAAAAATCAATGTGGTTCCAAATGTTTTGTCGGTAGTGTATTTCTGTATTACAAATATATATATATATATATATATATATATATATATATATATATATGTATGTATGTATGTATATATATATATATATATATATATATATATATATGGATAGACACAAACAATATATATACAGTGTTGTTCGATAAAATTGACTCACGTGATTATTTTAATTAAAAAATTTTTCGCCTATTGTTTTTGGAGTCAAACTAATATTTAACATACTAATATAAAGACGTCTTCCCGACCACCTAGTAAAAAATTTACTCACACTAAGGTATTTTAGTGATAATGATAATTTTGAATATAAATGAGATTTAGGGAAAAACTCTGTGCAAGATAAGTGACTCACTTATTTCCTGCAAATAGTAATAAATAGAAACATAAGCGAACAGCTTTAAATAAAGAATAATAGAGGTATAATTTATTTATAATAGCTAATATAGTTCGAAATGTTTAATAATCTATGGGTCCTTCTTTATTTTGAATAACCTTTTCAACCCTTTTTGGCATTGATTTGATTATGTTCTAGCAAATCTCAATTCCAAGCATTGAATTCCATTCGGATATGAAACTGACAATCAAATCATGTTTGTTGCTCAACTGCTTTCTCGAGAGCCTGTAATTTTAATGCTCCATAAGTTTTCTATTGGATTGGTGTCAGGATATTGGGGCGGCCATGTCATAACACTCACCTGCTTCTCAACAAAGTATTCTTTCATCAATTTTGATTTGTGACAGGGAGCATTATCCTGCATAAAAATTAGCTTGGTGGGGTCGATTTGCACTCTTTCAGGAAAAGGAAGCAGACAAGACTCTAAAATTCTCTTCTACTGCTCGCCTCTGAGGGTCTTTTCAATAGGTTTTAAGAAACCAGTTCCATGAAAAGAAAAGCATCTCCAGAACATTATACTGAACGGATACTTGACAGTACTTACTGCTAAATTCTAAGAGCTTTCAAAGCTTCTTCTTCGGATTTTTTATCGCTTATCCTTTGAATTTAGCTTAACTTTCGTTTCATCGAAGAAGAGAACATTCTTCCATTTTAACCCCAAACGCAAAAGAATTTTTTTTTTTAGTAAAGAAAAATCAGGTGAGTCACTTTTTATCGAACAGCACTGTATATATTTGTAGTGTATTTCTCTCTCTCTCTCTCTCTCTCTCTCTCTCTCTCTCTATATATATATATATATATATATATATATATATATATATACATATATATATATATATATATATATATATATATATATGTGTGTGTGTGTGCGTGTGTGCGTGTATGTGTACGTGTGTGTATTGTTTCGTCATTTGATGTAAGTTGAGTGGAGAAGACAGACAGGTTAGTTTAAGTGATGTTGAAAGTAGGTTCCACTTAGCAGT
Organism: Acanthosepion pharaonis; assembly: GCA_903632075.3. Taxonomy (NCBI): domain Eukaryota; kingdom Metazoa; phylum Mollusca; class Cephalopoda; order Sepiida; family Sepiidae; genus Acanthosepion; species Acanthosepion pharaonis. Next base: position 1,321,736 of record CAHIKZ030005568.1, read on the forward strand.
GGATCGAAGAGAGAAGCTGTTCGATTGGCACCTTACTTCTTAGAGTTGAGATATGGGTTGTTTGATACTATATGAGTGACATCGCGTCTCCTGATGGGGGTATGTAATGTAGTTTGTCCGAGCAATTTCTGCATGAGTAGCGATAGAACAGCGAGAGTTTTTCACATATATCTTATCAAAAGTGAGTTGTCTTCTGAAGGACTTTATGGAGGCAAGTATAAGCATTTTATTTTTACATAAAAGTATAAATGTTGTTAGTTTTTCAAATTTCTAAACGAAAGTCTCATGAATATTCATGAGGTGACCCGCAAAGTCCATGGAATCATGGGGGCTGCTCAGTGTTTCAACTCAATTTTCAACAAAATAAAAAGTCTTCAATGTGTGTTGATCTTGATAAAGGCTGTCAGATGTCGAAACACGTCGGATATAATAAGTTTTAGTCTTTATACCTATTTTCATTTTGCAGAAAATTTATAATATATATATATATATATATAATTTTGCTCTAGAGGTTAACATACAAGTGCAAGGAAAACTTTGGTTTATCAATGCTTTTAAAAGTGAGGATTTTCATGAATATTCATCAAGTTGTGAAAGGTCCGTCAAAACATGCGGAGGAGACACAATGCGCCTTTATTCAAAGTCTGGTAATACGAAAGATAATGTCGCTTATAGGATGAATCTCGTCGGTATGATATAGTTTTTCTTCTTGTTTTTTTTTATTCAATTTATTCCTTTAGAGATAGACTCTACTAAAAAATAATTCACATGCACACAAACGCACAGACACATATATATATATATATATATATATATATATATATATATATATATATATATATATATATATATATATATATATATATATTACCTATGCGCGGTACTTATTGGAAAGGGCTTAATATCAGAGATAGAGCTAATATATTTAGTTGGAGTGATGTGAGTTTGTGACCCTGGGTTGCAAACTCACATCAATCCAACTATATATATATATATATATATATATATATATATATATATATATATATATATATATATATGTTGTTGTAGGAAACCTTATTTGCATAGTGGGTACCGACCATATAAATATGGTTGGTACTGGGGAAGACGGGAGAAGGATCAAGAGATTCAATCCAGAGACTCTGCCTGACTGCGACTAAGTCAACACATTCTCCAGGGAACAGTCTTCCCAAGAATATACAAAAGACTATATGTAAATATTGTATAGACTTTCTTGTTTCAATACATTTTGTTCTAAGTACATTTGTGTTGTATTATTATTCCATGCATTAGTCAAGTTTCAATATATATATATATATATATATATATATATATATATATATATATATATATTTGTGCGGGTGTTTCGTTAATAATGACTGACACAGCGCTTCTGTTCAGGTTTTTTTGTGAGTTTTCCTTGGAGAATAGCTGTGATTACTTTTTTCGTCTTTCGACTGTAGACGTTGTCGTTCCTTTCATTTTTTATTAATTTATGTGTTATTTTGAAGTACTTTGTACTTTGAAAGGTAACGAACTTTTAAAAAAAAAATTTATTTTTTTTTTTGGTTGCTCAACAATATTTTATAAAGCAAGACATAAAATTAAAAAGTCGTAAGTTGTTTCGATTTTTTTTGGTCAGCTTATATTATATTCGTGGATACACAATTTAAAAGTACATTCTTTGTTGCATGAACACTACCAGCTAAAGATGTATGAATTATCCAAATCATATCTGAATTATTCAAAGCCCAGCATTTGAGTCAGCAACGTCAAAGTGAACAGTTTGCCTTATTAATAAGGGAACAAGAGGAAAAACAGCAAAAATATCAAGAAAAACATGAGGAAAGACTGGAAAAACAGGAAGACATGCAGATCAAGGTTTTAGAAATTCAAAAGTTAACACTGGAGAAATTAAACAACAATCAGGCAAATGAAGGAAACTCTTCATATTCTAATAACATCATATTTAATTCGCTGGAAAGTTTCAACTATGTGCCAGAAGAAGGAAAAACTTTTGAAGCGTACTTTAAACGATATGAAGATATTTTCTACACAGACTGTGAAAAAACTGGTCGAATTCAAGAAAAGTCAGTCTATTACTAAGAAAGCTAGGTACAGCGGAACATAGCAAATTTGTAGATTTTATTCTACCGCGAAGAACAGATGAATTGGAATTCTCGAAACAGTGAAATTGCTAAAGAGTTGTTTGAGCAAATATGTCGCTTTGGCAAAAGCGATAGTTATGCATGAATGTCGATAAATCCGACGATCAGGATTACTTAACATATGCATCTATAGTGAATAGACATTGTGACAATTTCAGATTTGCAGAGATTACGGTTGAAGAATTCAAGTGTTTAATTTTTGCTAAAGGACTGGTATCCAGTAAGAGTGCCGAAATAAGACGTAGAGTTTTGTCTAAACTCGAATCTGAACAAAACCTTACCCTGCAAAAGTTAGCAGAGGGTGTCAGCGGGCCGTAAGTTTGAAGAAAGAGTCTCAAAAAAAATAGAAGAAGCTGGCATCGCTTATATAAAAAAAAAATTAAAAAACAGTCAAATTACCCATCAGAAAAAATTGGAGTAAAAATTCGGCGTATTTAAAAATAGACAAGAAAAATTAAATGAAAAGAACGAGGAGAAAAAAAAAGGTTCCACCATTTAATTGTAGACGGTGAAACGAAAGACACTGAGAGGTAAATTGCCCATATAGAAATAAAAAAAATGTTTCGTGTGTGTGCCACAAGAATGGTCACAAAGGGTCGTGTTGTAAAACGAAAAAAGTCAATAGCCGATTTAGACAAACAAATTCAAATGTCAAATCAGATAGAGATTTGAGGAAGTATGTGACGACTGAAATATTTAAAAAGAATATCAAATTTCAACTCGATTCGGGTTCAGATTTAACAATAATGAACGATAAAACATGGAAAATTTTAAAAAGGCCTACAATAATGAAGTCAACGAAACGCGCTCGAACAGTAACTGGAAAGGAAATTAAATTCGAAGGCGAGGTTGTACTTCCCATGAAATTGAACGGGATAGTTAAACAAATAAGTTTTCATACTGAAAAAAGGAGAAAACTTGATGGGTACAGATTTTATTGAAACATTCGAATTGTGGGATAAACCGTTAAACTCATTCTGCAGAAAAGTAGAAAGTAATACGCAAACAAGACAGGACATTAGAGATGAATTAAAGAAAACTTAAAAGAAACCTTCACACCTGGTCTTGGAAGATGTAACAAGTTTGAAGCCAAATTTGAATTAAAGGAAAATACTATCCCAATTTTTTAAAAAGAAACGTAACGTGCCTTTCGCAAGTGTAGAGATAATTAACGAAGAACTTGATAGGTTGGAAAAAATGGGAATTATTTCGAAAGTAGAATCTAATTCATGGGCTGCGCCGATTGTGTGCATAAAAAAGAAATCAAACCAAGTCAGAGTCTGCGTCGATTTTTCGACAGGGTTGAACTCAGTAATTAAGGACTACCATTACCCGTTACCGAGTCCGCAGGAGATTTTTAGCAAGCTAAATGGTGGAGTTGTATTTTCAAAAATCGACTTATCAGATGCCTATCTCCAAATTGCCGTCGAATAGGAATGATCGAAGTTACTAGGGATAAACACGCATAGAGGGTTATTCAAGTACAACAGGCTTCCTTTTGGTATTAAAGTGGCACCAGCCATTTTTCAACAAGCTATGGACTGATGTTGAATGATTTAGTCTTTGCGTGCGCTTACTTAGAAGACATCATAGTAAGGAGCGAAACCGTCGACGAACATCGAGATCATCTCAATAAAGTATTTAAAAAGTTTCAGGACTTTGGATTTAAAGTCAAAGAGTCAAAGTGCGAATTTGATTTGGAGGAAATTAAGTCTTTAGGGCACATAATCAACAAAAATGGCAGATGTCCAGATCCGGAAAGGTCCATTGCGATTAGAGACATGCCGACGCCCACTAATGTGGCGATGCTACAGAGTTTTCTGGGGCTTGCAAATTATTATCAAGCGTTCATTAAAGGAATGTACAGTTTAAGAGCTCCGTTGAATGAACTGCTAAAAAAAGACAAGGCATGGGAATGGACGCTAGAATGTCAGAAAGCCTTTGATGAAATAAAGAAAATGCCTACGTCCGACCTCTTTTTAACCCATTACAATCCAAAACTGGATATTGTAGTGGCAAGTGACGCTAGTTCATACGGGATAGGAGCGTGTATTCAACACATAATGCCAGATGGTTCTAGAAAACCAATTGCACATGCTTCGAGAACTTTGCTCCCCGGAGAAAGAAGTTACTCCCAGATAGAAAAAGAGGCAATGAGTATCATTTTTGCCATAACAAAATTTCATAGATATATCCACGGCAGACATTTTATGCTTGAAACGGATCATAAACCTCTGATCACTATTTTTGGTTCAAAGAAAGAGTTACCCGTTTATACAGCAAATCGTCTGTTAAGATGGGGAACCATTCTTCTCAATTATGATTTTCACATAAAGCACTTATCATCCAAAAATAAAATTCATGCGGATAGTTTATCAAGACCCGTACCGAGTCAAGAAGAAAGATTCGAAGAATCAATTATTGCAAATATCAGAGCAGATTATGAGGTGAAAAGCATGGTAAACAACATTGTAAGAGAGCTACCGGTTACACTAAAGGAAATTAAAAAAGAAGCTGAAAGCGATGATTTCATTTTAGAAATAAAAAGCAAAATGGTAACAAATGACCAAAATGTGCAGGAGATGTATTCAATAGGTGACGGAGTTTTATTATATGGTGAGAGAGTAGTAGTACCAAAAAAGTTGCAGAAAAGAATACTTCGGGACTTTTATATGGGTCACCCGGGGATTAATAGAACAAAAAGCTCAATGCGAAGCTTTGTGTATTGGAAAGGAATGGATGTGGATATCGCAAACATGGTTCATCGATGTAAAGGGCGTGCGTTAGCAGCCAAGGCACCACCTATAGTACACAAACCATGGCCCAAAACGAATCATCCGTGGACAAGATTACACATTGATTTCACTGGTCCAGTAGAAGATTATTACTACTTAATAGTGGTAGATAGTTTTACAAAATGGCCGGAAGTACTACGCTGTAAAAAGCCTACATCCAATACCACAACAACATTTTTTCATGAACTATTTGCACGGTTCGGTGTGCCAGAGTGTATTGTGAGTGACAATGGTACACAATTCACTTCTGAAGAATTTAAGGAATTTTGTGAGTTATATCAAATTAACCACATAACGACGCCGCCGTATCATCTGAGGTCCAATTGACTCGCAGAAAGATTTGTCGATACTTTAAAGCGAGCTCTGAAGAAACCCTCAGGAGTTCCAACAGAAAAGGCGCTTCAGCAATTCTTACAAGTATACAGGATTACGCCAAACCAGAGAACACACGCAAACATGGTACCAGCTGAACTAATGTTCGCTAGGAAATTTAAGTCAGTGTTTAAAAGATACGCCCCCGGAGAGAAGGTGTTTTCCAAGTGCTACAAAACAACGTTGAGTTCTGAGAGCGAGGCATAGTGGACAAGAGAACCGGTGACCTGATTTACATAATTAAAGGGCCGAAGAATACTCATAAAAGGCACCAGAATCAACTTAAAAAATGTTACGTTATAGATCATGAATAGAATACCAGATGAGGAGGAAGATCCCATTGATATAATGTATGATATGTTTCAAGTAGAACCTCCACAGAATACTCCTGAACCAAGAAGATCCGGTTGGAAACGGAAGTTCACGGACCCATTGGACGTGAATCCAAAACGGAAAAAATATTAAAATTAGGTGGGTGGACATATGCATATGAAGTATGCAAATGGATCTACAAAGAAATAGCCATAATCATCAACCCATATAGGAAGCCTATATAAATATGGTTGGTACCGGGAAGACGGGGAGAAGGATCAAGAGATTCAATCCAGAGACTCTGCCCGACTGCGACTAAGTCAACATATTCTCCAGGAACGGTCTTCCCAAGATTATACAAAAGAATATATGTAAATATTGTATACACTTTCTTGTTTCAATACATTTTGTTCTAAGTATATTTTGTGTTGTATTACTATTCCATGCATTAGTCAAGTTTCAACAATATATATATATATATATATATATATAAGAAGTGGGGAGGGCAGTTCACGCCCCTCAGATGTATGGTGAGAAAGTGGGAGTGAGGAAGGGTTCCCAAAAATGGAAAAGAGTGGAAAATCCCTAACCAGAAAAAAAGAGGTGGATATGTATTTAGAATTATCGAGGAACCCCCCTACGCCAAACAGACCCACCCCGGTTTTGGTCGGCGTCAATAAAAGCGAGGCCCCAACCGGCAGAAATCAGTTCGGGCTCTGGCGGCAGAGATGAGTATCCAGAGTTCAGGCTCTGGCGGCAGAGATGAGTATCCAGAGTTCGGGCTCGAGTTTCCAGAGTTGAGTTCCCAGAGTCAGTCTCCAGTTGAAGCCGCCTCGAGATAGCTGACCAAGATTCACGCAAAATTCCGGACTCCTCTTCAAACCAAAAACAATTATTTTGAAGGGCGACTTAGAACCAGACCACCGAAATAAGTTTTTTTCGATTTTCGTCCAAAGACACACCGAAACACCAATTTCTTAGAGAACAGACTTGAAGCGTTAAAACTTGCCTAGCGGAAACGACGTGTCACAATCCACAGAACGGGTCGGGAGATAGATGCAGTCCTATGTATCGAACAACTAGACATAAAGTTTGTTACCTTTCTCTTTGATACTTTGAACTTTTTGAGTTTTCATTTTATTTTCTTTTATGCATATTTGTGTAGTATCACCCCCGTTGAACTCAATTTGCATTACGGCCCCAATCACTGTTTGATCTCGTCTGTCTAAGATCAATTCACAACGTGGGTAGGCAGACTGGAGATCAATGCAGTTACCTTGGTAACCAGGCGTTGGAAGCGAGATGGGAACGACGAGGCTGACATCAAATCTAACCAGATTCCCACCCGAATCAGCAAAAGGTTAGAACGTCACATTTGGGTGCCGCGACCGATACCAAGCCAGTTGGTCGTCACAGGACGAGACAACACGACTGACGCGACAGGCGGACGTCACGTTTGGAGCAGCGACACCCGGACGGAGCAGCGAAGAGCTGGCGCCGCGGCGAGGACGTCACAATTGGTGCTGTTTGGGGATGTCAAAACTGGCGCCATGGTAGATCAGGATAGAACGTCACAGTTGGCGCTGCGACCGGGGAACGACGTCACGTTTCGATACATTTGTGTACACCCTACATCAGTTATTACAGTTTATTTAAATAGGTTACATTATAACGTAATTACATGGCAAGGTGAATCAGGGACATGTAGTGGCTATAGAAGGAATCCAGGGAAAAAGATGGACCTCGCATTTTAGAGTAGCGCCTATTCACTTTTCGTCTTAATCTCCACTTTGCTTCGAAAACTTACGTTACGAAGAATTTATCACTGAAACATATTACAATATTGACGATACCCATGAACTCATTGTCGTCTTGGCAAATTGTTTGATGTAATCTCTGCTGAGTAGGTGATTCAATACTTTTTCATTTGTATCCATAGTTATTACTGTTTAGTTCACATGAAAGTATGTGGACGGAAAAACAGAACAGAAGGGGTGACAGGATGGACTTGAACACCTTCAGTGATCCATTCGGGAATTTCATTGGTGTTATTAATTAGCACTGAGAACGTTTGCACAACATTTTTATGGATTGATGACAGATTATACAGCTTAAAGTTGGGTACCTTCTCATTTCGTGTGGATTTCCTTTTCTTTGTCTTTTGTAGAGCTTGCCTATAATTTGGTTATATTCTTCCATTCTTGCAAGGGTTTATCCTTCCTTCTTCCTTGTTTTTGTTGTATCCACTTTGCATTGAGATGATATTCCTTTGGGTAGCTCCAAATATTCTCCCAAAATCTTTGCATTTCTATAACAGATGCTTCTTTTTACCCTTTAAAAAGTATTATGTTCTGTTTGGAATACATTATTTTTCGATAGAACCTACAACGCTTTTACTATCATCTTGTGCTTTGTGACTTTAATTTCAGTTTCTTTTTGAGTATTTCCTTGATTGGGTGAATTTGATTTACTGCTTTAATTTTGTGTTTCTGCTTCATCTTCTTGCTTTTCCCTATTGAAACATTTGAATTTCTTGAAAAATTATCGAGTATCGATAACTAACATCTGATTTTCTTTAAATTCTAGCTTTAATTTTGCTTTCCAAGTAGGCTCTTTCTGTCTTTTCTTTAACTTATTTGTCTTGACAATATTTTTTAGTACCTGCTGTTGTTGTTACATACAGGGTCTGTCCATTAACAATGTTTGCAATGCTGCGTTATGTTTGGAAAATAAGTTTATTGGACTTTTTCATATGACTATTTGGAAGCCTGTCTCTATCTGACATATATGTCCAAGGTACATTGAGGATTATTTGAATGATGTGGTTTTCAGCTATAGTTGTTTTCAAAGAATTCTATTTAATGTCAGTTGGTTTATCTTCATCAGCGACAGAATTTGAACACATAATATATGTATAAAACAATAACGTTACGACTCGAAACGCGTTTCCTACAAATTTGAAAAAAAAAAAATCCTTGTCCATAAAAAATGTTACGTTAATCAATAGATAACAAAAGGTAAATTAATACAATTATAGGCAAATTTTATTCGAATATAGCGTTACTGACTCACGAGAAGTAGTATGCAATCAACTACCTCATGGGTAATAGGTGTGGCTATATTTAGTCTTTATGACTTCATATGTAAACCTCAGCTCAATGTACCAAAGAGTTTTTATATCCTTATTTCCCATTGTACATTTTCTGAGAGTTTTTTTCTTCTCACTGTCTTACTAAGAGATTGTGTAGATATGGGAGAACTTGATCTTCTTTTTTCATAGTAGTGTTTCAGTTGTACTTATTCATCTTCAGAGTCTATTTTACTCACAATTTCATTGCCTTGACGTAATACTTTCGCCTTCATTACATTCAGGATTGCTATACATTTTCTCATCGCTATCGTGATGCAATCTAACTTGGTCTGTATGGGCTAATATCCCATTTCCATTTTGGTCTATTATCATAGTGTTTTGTCAACTTTGCTTTCTGAATCTTACGTTATGAATCTGGGGCGTTCTTAGATACTAGCGTTTTAGGAATTTCATTTCGTGAAAATATGATCCTTTACCCTTTTCTCACAGTCGAACTTCTTTGTTGGAAACCTGTATTATTTCAGGCCAGCCTGAATAAAAATCTATCAGCATTAGTAATAATCCCACTCCATTTACATGGGCATGGTCTCTGTATACTCTGTCCGAAATTTGGGACTTTTTTACGTCCATGTTTTTGTTTATCTAAATCTTATTCTTTCTATGCTCATTTTTAGACAGTTTCATGTATTCATTGACATATGCAGAATACCATGGCCAGCATGCCACTAGCCTTAATCTCTTTTGCGTAGACGCAATTCTGAAGTGAACATAACCCATGTATATTTTTGTAATTTGGTTCTTTCAATTGCTGGGGGTTCCAACACGTCTCCATTACAAATTACACACTTTTCTATGGTTAACTTGTGTCCAACCTTATTAAAATTCTTTTCTTTTCCGTGAACAATTATTCCCTTATTCTTATTCTGAACAATATACTGCTCAATATACAATCTCGCTTCGTATCCTCAGCTATTTTGTCTATTGAAAAAATATCAGTTTCGACGCAGTGTAAGAAGGTATCTTCGAATTTTCCATTTCTTTCTCATTTTCGGATGTAATGACCAAAACATGCAGAATGGTATTAATTTTTACGTACTCAATATCAAAGTCAAACACCACTGACATTAAGGTCCGCCTTAAAATTATGGGCATTAACTTAGGAAGTCCTTTCCTAGGAATAAATATGAATTCTTAGTAGGAATTTCTTTCCAATCAAAAATGATGATCTCTATTTTTCGCCCATATTATGGCCAACATTTGTTTCTCAATATTTGAGTAGTTCAATTCGACTTTTGACAATTTTCTCGAAAGAAATATCATAGGATGGGGATCCTTAGCAATTTCCCTCGAAATCGAATCTTTATTTGTGTCAGTTATTAGTATTCTTTCTTTTCTACGGTCGAATGCTTTTTACTAATGGCGTCTTTGACAGAAAAGTTTTAACATTTTCAAATATCAACTGTGTTTCTTTCGTTCAAATAAATTCCACATTCTTTATTCCATAAAGCAACAAAATGAAGTATTGTTCTACATATTGTCTTTTGATATTTACAAGTCACAAGAAAGATTCCACTTCTTTTCTCTCCATAGAAACTTCAACGTTTAATATTTTGTCAGTTAAGGATTTGTCTAGTAATATTATTTTTTAGACATAGGATATCCCAAAATGTCTTAGTGTTATGCACACACTTCTTTTCATTAATCGTCAATCCTGCCCAGGGACCTAAGATTAGAAATGGCATCATGACACTTTCCACTGACAAAAAAAAAAAAATCATAGATTAAGCCCAATGTAAAGTGTGGGCTGTACTTGTGAGAAAAATTTCTTGTATCTTTTTGAGGCATGGACTTCCAGGGTTCTCTTCAATAAGTCTACTGGATTCTTGTCCAACCAATCCTAGGGCTCCAGCTACAACAGGGATTGTTGATGTTCCCATGTGCCACAATTTTGCGATTTCTATTTAAAGGTCCTTGCATTTTGACAACTTTTTCAAGATTTTCAAAGATACGCTGCAGTCAGCAGGGACTGCCATATCAATAAAGAGGCACTTTTTTGTGTGTAGTCTCTAATAACAATATCTGGCCGGTTGGCTTTGATTGTTCTGTCAGTGTGTATTGTGTAGTCCCATAGAATTGTAACAGGTCCTATCTCCGCAACCGGGTCTGGGTAGTGTTCATACCATTTCTTTTCAGTTTCCTTACCCTAGAAGTTGCATATTTTCCATTGCAGATATTGGCCCACTCTGTCATGCCGAGTTTTATACCCAGTGGGTGCAAAAATCGTGCAACCTGATACAAGATGATCAATCGTTTATTATTATTATTATTATTATTATACATATTGTGATCCTGTGTTTCATGATATTATCCAGGGGTACTACTTTACTGCAGCATTATGCTATTTATTAAAACATATTTTTGTGATTTCTATTTTCAAATCGTCATACATGAAAAGACTCAGTTTTTCTTTATATATCGATTTTAATAAGACACGATTTCTATTTGTTTTAGCATTTTCTCTATATATTTTGTCGATTACATTATATAATGCTGTTGGTATAACTGGTAAATTCGCAAATAGAACATCTATAAATATTTTGATCTGTTGTACTTCCGACTTTGAGAATTAATATTGAACGCATCTATTCCAGTAAAGATTGTCCCATTTCATCTTGCCAAAAGTTTATTAAATCGGTGACATGTTAGAATGGGAAAAATCAAATGTTGAGCACTCTACTTCGTAGTTAGTTGAAACCTTATTTCGGATCTACTCCTTTTCTTAAAACATGTGGTAAATATTACTAGCAGTTATTTGATATTGACATATTAGTTCTAACTAGTATGTTTCTAGATTCAAATCATGATCCTGATGAGATATTTGAAACATCGCTGCTTTTCTAGGTTTCAAACAAGCGAGCAGATATATTTTTCATTTTACACGATCCTATGCTCAAAAAGGCTATCGGTAATATACAGTTTTTTTCTTCTTCTTCACCCTACGTTTCTTTAATAATCAAAAGCCCATTTTGCCGAAATATTTTAGGGGGTAAGCATTAACGTCCAGTTATTTTATGTAGTTCGAGTTTTTTTTTTTTTAATTTTACTGCTGCAAAACTATATGAATTATTTAGTTGAATCAGTCTACCCGCTGTACATATTGACAGTCTACATCTGATTTGGAAATATTTTTCTCGTATACTTTTATTATTTGCACCTTCATTGATTCCACGATTTATTCTACTTTCTGAATATGTTCATACTTCACTACTTCAATATCAATTTATATAATCATTTCACTAATCAATTATCTTTCAAAACAACTGTAAATCACGATTGGCAAGGTCAGCCAACATGGAGATACTGTCAATGAATATGCTTAAAGACGCTAACCCATATTCTTGTCATTATTATATTTGGGAATGATTTTCAAATTATCAATGAAGATCACCTGACAAATGCGCTCATTATACATTTCAAGTTCATGTGTAATATGTCCTTTATAGAGAATTGTTAAAGGCGATGGTGATTAAAAAGTAGTGCCATTTAAAAAACGTCGGTCAGATGGTTATTCGAGTTTACTCTCCGAGGCGTAGAAGATTCACTAAGATCTTTGGGGTGCAACGAACGTAAGAATCCTCCACAACCTTGGTAAATAGGCAACTAAATCGACAATTTTATCGACTTTAATGATTTTATATAACATTAGAAAGCAAACAGTGAGAGCATTTATAGAGATTCAGTGCAGATTAATTTTGCACATAAATCTACTGTAAATTAATTCCGATAATGAAACATTATAGTTAAGATATAAAACAAAAAATAAATTTCACTAAATTTCTTTAAATACTTAATTTACATTAAGCGTAAATTATAGTTATGGAAATTAGTATAATACGTAACTAAGTGTCGGGGTAAATTTAAATTCACAACTGGTCTATTTTCGCATCGATGTCTTTTGAAAGAGTAGGAACATATACCGGCTTCTAGTTGTAGTTTGAATACGCGAACACATGGCTCTCGCGCCTTAAATGTCAGCCAATCTAATACAAAGAAAACTCTGAATTGACAACAGTCGATATTATATTAACGAACCTCTCCACTTTCTTTTTCTGAGCGTCTAGTGCTCATCGAACTATTCACCGTTAATCTACAAGCCAATCTTGTTAACGATATCTTTGTGATGGGATTATTATGCCTGCAGATCCGGATTATTAATTCATAAGAATGAACACTCGGAATAAACATAGCATAAGTTTGGCAAAGTAAATACCAACAGGAAAATAATTGATTCTAAGAATTCCTATATATCAAAGAAAGATTCAATCTTTTAAGTGAAAAGATGAAAAATCTGTATTTGTTAAGAAGGAAATAATCGTATACTGAGTCTGCTAATATCTGCGATAAGAAAGTATCATGTCTTCCTTAATAATTGTATTTAATTATCTGTTACTGAGACTAATTTATAAAGTAAACATTATCATAATTATGCATAAGAAAAGCATAGTATATAGGACTTAATACAATTCACCGTTACAGATAAACTCTTTGGAACAATTTCACTGTAAGCGCCTTTATTCACTTTATTTTTAAAAGTTTGCTACCTAACGTTATTCTAACTTGGTTATTTCCCAAGATGGAACCACACAAGAAAAAACACATTTTTAATAACTTTTTTGTTCAATTTAGTCTTGCCTCCTAAAGGAGACAATTGGGTTTTTCCGATGGTCGTCAGGCGTCTGTGTTCGGGAATAAATTTTCTATTTTATCTTTTGGGAGCATACTTTCTCTCGATTCATAGAAAGTAGTAAAAAAAAACGAACACTTTCAACCGATAGCGTAAATATGACATTAGATTTGATTAAGTTAAGCTGAATGAAGAGACTACTTCTGATTATATTATCTTGAGCCAATGAAGAACTTCCAGTCTTTATTTAAGAGCACAGAATCACTCTCTCCTCGAAAGATTACTGCAAAACAATCATCTTATTTTTCGATCACACTTGGCCAGACTAAATCCAAAAACTTATGACAAAAGAATACGTTGCAAAAAAGAAACATAGACAACATATTAAGAAATCAAATAATGACATTAAAAATAAAGAAAACACTGCGGAACTATATAACGCTTATATACTCGTTGATCATAGTAAATTTCCTCAAAAAGATATAGGCGACTGGAAGTTACCAAGATGTTGTTCTACTGTCCGCTCGTATACCTGTCTATCTAATATCTTTAAAAAATTCCTTATAATTGATATCTCTGTTTCTTAAATACTCACTAAATCAAGTTACACCCCAAATTATGGTGAGAGGGTCTCAATTACTGTTTATTTGGAGAGTGTGATCAAAACTTGCGAGTAAGGCCAGTTCCAACAAACCATCGATCACAATGCCATGGAGTTCCCTGCTAGCATTTGGATCGTGGACTTTCGAAATGTTTCGCCTACACAATTTTACTCAGAAAGCTTGAGTCAACCGGTAGTCATGTCTTCCAGTCTCTTAGCAAAAATCCCGGTCATTGGTATCGTCTCACAATGCATATATCTGCACCTTCCAGATAAATTAACCATTGTGATGTCTCATGGTTGAAATGTCAACGTTCTCGCTTCTACTGATGTAAGTTAAGCATAAGAAACAAAGCATAAGTCAAATGAATAAGTTTCAAAGATAATAGAAAACGCAAAGAAACCGACTAATATTTCAAACAGACAGTTGTCTCTTGTTAAATTAGATGGTTTCTTCGCGTTTCCTATTTGAAAAATGCGTTTATAACATGATCTAATAGGGAAATAAATAATTTTTCACCAATAACACTGATTTATTTACTACTGACTTTGATCCATCTTAATGAAACACCCTTATATATAATCCGTGTTAATGAAACAACCTTTATTACCGCAAACAAATAAGGGATTATTCCTTGTGGATTGCGAGGAAAGAAAGAAAAAAAATATCACATACGTTTTGGTTTTGTGTGAAAAAATGCATACATAATATGTAAAATAGAAAAGTATATCAGAAGTAAACTCTTTATTTATGCACTCTTACAACTTTATAAGAAGTTTGACATTCATATTTATGATTATTATTCCAATATTAAGATATGATTTTAGATGTGCAGACAGTGTATTGGATAGCGTCCCAGAATGAGAAATAGAATGGATGCCTTCGAATTCCGTCTTTTTAGTTACATTTCATTATGGGAAATGTATACAGCCGTATCTCCCTTATTCCGTGTAAAATTGTAGTAAATGGTGTCTAGAAAATCATTTTTATCTTTAAAAAATTGTTAATCTAATGTTGATGCCGATATAAATGGAATTATGTTCATCATATCATCATGTATACATCCATATCTCGCTTGGGTTAAATAGTAGAATTGGTCTCTAGAAAATCATCGTTATCTTTAAAAAGTTGTTAATCCAGTGTTGACGCCAAATTAAATGGAATTATTCTTACAATCCAGAATATGTTTAGGCTTTAAATAACCTACAAAGGGTTGCTAAGCCGTAAAAAACTCAGTCGATCATGATGGGGCTTTAAGATCAAATATTTGATGATGCTATGAGAACATTTCTACGCGTATTTTCTAGTCGCGATAAACGCATGCAGTTTATGCAGTTAATAAATTAAAAAAAAATATGAATTTTCAGAAAATGAAAATAGGAAAACAGTGAAATTTGCGGCGTATTAGAAATAATCATTATTTTATATAAATTATAGAATCTGTAGGAAAAAATAGACAAGAATTATTGGAACATAATGAAAACCTATATCCCAAAGGGAAATTACATATTTATAAAGATAGAATGGTATGTAAATTTTATGAAGCTTTCTAGAAAACGATGTTGTAAAGAAGCAAACCGGTTTTAGTAGAAAGAATAAGAAAACATTTTGGTTAAATTTTGAATTGAATATTTCGATAACGATCTATTAATAATTTTCATCTACCCATTCACCCAAATCAAAGCGGGACTGGCAACCCGTTAGTCCAGAATTGTCTCAACATCTCGAGGTCATTCAGCATATGTAGTGAGCTAGGCCTGTTGCGTCATTTACTGAGATTAGTATGCCGAGTTTTCAACCAAATGAGTACATATGCTCAAATTTACTTCTTATCGAACAAGAAAACAGTGTTACAAACTGGTATGGATGCAACAAATCTGTGTGTCATCAGAAGATAGATTATTGAAAACATTTTTAAAGACACTCTCTTGCCTTGACTTTTCATATTCATGTATTTAATATATTATAATATTTGTTATTGGATTTCAAAATAAAACATTTATTTATAAATATATATAAAGAAATAAAGAAAGAAGAAAAAAAAACATTAATTTAAGAAAGGGGTAGGAGATCATTAAAGAATAGAAGGCGCGAGCGAATACATACATATATGAAAACAGGTCAAGCCAAGAGAATCAACTTATCTTGAAGTCGGTTTGATAGCTTCACGTAAAGTTTTGATTCGCCGAAGCGAGAGTTCTGATGATAAAACAATATATTGGCCGGCCGACAATTCCTATCTGATCTTGCTATTTCCTGTAACCCCTTGCATCCTAGTGGCTTCCCGCCTTGCCTGGGGTGAAACGCTTAAAAAAATATATATATATAATTACATCTTAAATTCTGCTTAGAATATTTCATTATGAAAATATCGGTATATTTAATTTTTTAATTTTTAATGTGTGTTTTTCATTACATATTTAGTGTTCGTGTTTTTATTGGCGTATTTATTACATTTCATCAGTTTTTATATTAGAACCCGGTAAGTAAAACCTACTCAATGTTTACGTTAAGCCTAAAGACAATAGTATTTTTTTTCTTTAAGCATTATACCACAAGCAAGGCGGGAGTGCTACTAGCATGCATGGGGTAACAGAGAGTTGGAGGAGGTGTAAAGAGCCGTGATAGAGGAAAGGATGAAGATAAAGACGGGAATAGATGAAAGTATGTGGAGATGTCGATTGACATTGCATTTGAATATATGCAGATTATATCTCTCAGGGGAGCAATTAAGAGGAAAAGAAGTTCCATAGGCAGGAAGTGCAAGACATGAAGCTATTGGAGTAGAAGAGAGGGCTACATGTAACTGTTTCGACAGTGAAAGGGTGGTACTGAGATGCCAAACTAGTAGCAGGCTTAAATTCATGAAGTTTGGGTACCAGTGAAAGTAGTTCGTCGGAGCAGTTACCGTAAAATTATTTGTAGAACAGACAGGGAAGAGACGGCAAGACTGTGAGAAAGTGACTGTAGAGGAGATGCCAGATCAGGACTAAACATATTGCATGTCCGTCTCTGGATTTTGTGGAGGACTTTTAGACGACTATGGGGAGCTCCAGACCATATATGGCAGCAGTATTCCATGGAAAGGCCAGTAGCTGATTTATAGATGTAAAGAATTGTCTCGGGCGAGAAAAAAATTTATAGGACGACTTATAGAACAAATTTTTCTTTGCGGTGGATGAAGCTATTGATTCAATGTATATGTTCCATCTCAGTTCAACGAACAGTTTGAGACTAAAGTGTTCTGGTGCATCAGACATTCTAATGGGAGGCAGGGAGGGTTCTATGAGGTGGGTAAAAGAGATCAGTTTTGTTTTTGAGGCATTAAAGTATAACAGCTATTTCTTGCCCCAGTAAACCACATACTGTATTGTTTTTTTTTTGTTTTTTTTGTTTTTTATCAAAAAAATGTTCGGCATATCCTTTAAAATTTAGATTTGGCAAAGTATATGCAATCATATCTGATTGTATTTACACCTTCATCATAACAATCATATGTGTATGCGTGTGTATGTTTATTGATTTTCTGATCTGTCCTCTATACAGTCTTATGTTGTTGAATATATTGTCTGAGATATCTATATCACTTGTTTTTATTATATGTTATAAATTGTTGTTATTTACAAACAGAATCTTTGATATTTTCATTGCAAAAATATAAAATACATTTAGCAAATCGACTTAATCATAACTGATTAATAGAACATAAAAAGGCTATTGAAATATATATATATTTTTTATTCCCGTTAAAAATAGTTTCATTGAAATGTCAAATATTTTCCGAAAATGGCCGACTTACATTTTGAAAAGTATATTTATTTTATCTATAAAAACACATAAATTCTCTACATTTTCTCATTTTTGTTTATCTCCATTTTTTGTAAATGTCGTTATCATTTCCGTCTTACATCTTTTCCCATCTAGACTTTGCTTTTAACGAGCACTATTCATTGGAAATTCCCATGGTCTATTTCCATGAAGAATATTTCAGTCAATGTACGCGAGCAAAATAATTTGGCACAGCATATGGGGAAAATGGATATCTTTTCAATTTTTGCGAGCTCGACGAACGATCTTAAAGTGGTGCTTACTTAGGTTTGTCTATGTCAATTCATGAGGCCATACTCGGTATGCTAATATCGAGCACTAATCAAAACCAACATGTACGCATATATACAAAATGCCCAAGTTAAAACAGATTGGATATATAATCATATATTTAAAAAAAAAACTATATTACCAACTATAAACACACGTCAAAAGCGTTATATTACGAATCTTTATTGAATCTGTTCTTAAATAATGTAACATTTCTTTTTTTCTAAAAAAAAAAAAAAAAGTTATGTAAGTAAAAACGTTTCTGAATCAACATGCGAAAAACGAATGGACACATTTTCTACTAAAAACACAATCACACACGCAAGCACGCAAGCACACACGAAAGCACGCAAGCACACACACACACAAACACACACACACACGTACACCTCCACATACACACACAGATATGCGTTATCATCTGAATGGCACATTGACAAATGAGAATTACTATACACTTACTTGAGGAAACTTCGAAAGGACGTGTTGTCTCTCCTTGAATTCGGAACACAACAGTTTATACTAACGTTTGTTTAAGTGGTCGATATCACGTGAAACATGTTTAAGCAATAAAAATCAATCAGTCTTTTCTCCATATTTCAGTCTCTGATGAAGGATTAGTAAAGGTGAAACGTTAGATTGATAAACGCTTCTAATTTGTTTGTTTTTTTATCTCATCATTCTGTTGGATTCCGATCCATATTTGATATAGATTAGATCACAATTCATGCACTAAATCCTAAACGTATCTAGAGCCTCAAAATACACGTCTTTCAATTTTTATCCCTTTCAAAACACACACATATATATATATATATATATATATATATATATATATATATATATATATATATATATATATAACGACCATAGATTAATTTCCCTGCCTCATATCAACATGATACGCAAATTCACGAAGCGTTACGTTGCGCCTTCTTGGTCACACGTTTTCCACTGATCTGATTTGGAACAAACACATAGAATCAATAGCTGCGTCTACCACAAGGAAAGGTCGTTCCCTCCTTTGCGCCAGAAAGGAATTCTAGTGTGAGTTCATCCCTCACATCTACAAGTCTACCATGCATCCATACATTGAATAGTATTGAAATATCTAGTCGGGTGGCCCGGCTGTTCATCTCGAGGTTTTCGACAAAATCCAAAGACAGGTCGATCCTGACATGGCATCTCAACTGCAGTCATGTGGATTCCCTCTGTCTTTTCTATAAATATATTCATGGCAACTTCTCTGACGAGTTATTTTCACTGGTGCCCCGACATTTAAGCGTGCTACTAGTTGGGAATATCGGTTCCACCTATTAACTTTCGAAACAGTGGAATGTTTAAAATGTTAAATGTCGCTTCTTATATTTCAACAGTTTCTTCTCTCGGACTTCCAAACAACGGAACGCACTTCCGCTTACTTGCTTCTCTGATACCTGTAATCTTCAAAAAATTAAATCTAGTGTCAATCGACATCTTCTGAGGCCCTGAAGCTCGTTGTTCTTTTTATCTTTTCCCCATTCTCTCCTATTCAGTTTTTTTTTTCTCTTATTTTCCTCCACTATAACCCCTTGCTTACTAACGGCACTCCCACCTTGCTTGGGGTGAAATGCTTATAATATATACATACATATATATCATTTTAAAGAAGAATTTTAATTGATTTTAATTGAAGAATATAGAATCTGTTACATTTAAACATGATGCTGTTTTCGCTACATTCTAAGTGAATCGACCAGCATGTTATTAGTGTTATATATATATATATAATAATAATAATAATAATGGACACTCCCGTCGGTTTCGACGTATGAGGATGTGATAGTTTATTGATTCAGTTATGAAATTTTACGCGATACTCGTATGTAAATATATATATATATATATATATATATATATATATAACTTTCCTTGACGATCCGTTTAGGTGAAACCTAGGTAGGTTTGTCTGGCTCACTAGGTGTATATATATATATATATATATATATATATATATATATATATATATATATATATATATAATGTGTGTTGGATCACCTCGCTTTCGAATTATGAGGCTCTTACATAGAAGTTCACATATTGTACAACAGCGAGGATCTCGTGACACACCAACAGGGACATTTGCTGGCGCTTTTCCCTGTAGTTCTTCGTCTATGAACCGGGTCATCAGACAGATTTCAAAATTTCTGATACCATTCTGGTACACTTATATCCAGTTAATTCTATCCAAGGCAATTCGCTCGAGGTTTGTATGCGACACATTGACAGCTGAGAGGTTCCTCTTATCTTGTCTTTATTCCTGAGACACTGTCGTCAAATATCCCCCTTGTCGACTGTCAAGTTGGCTATGCATGAGAACGTTAGTTCTTCTGTCTTCAGACATCCGTGCAAAATGACCATCCCAGTGAAGTAGTGACTGCATCAGCAACGTCTCAATTCCAACAGTGTTGCATTTTGCTAGTATATCGGCATTAGAAACGTTATCCGAAGAAGTATAGCCACAGATTTTGCAGAGAAAGTTTTGTAGAAGACGTTCAGATGATTGAAATGGGACCTATATGGAATCCGAGATTCTGAGGCAAACAAAAGTGTGGACAAAACAGCCGCTCTACAAACCCATATTTGGGTTTCTAATTTGGTACCCTTTTTTTTACACAGGCGAAGCTTCCGAGACTTTCTTGTAGCTTTAGTAATTCGATTTGTTATTTCCACACCAGCGGATGAATTTGCATTCATGTAAATAACTTCACAAGACAAATATTATTAAAAGAAAATAAATGTCTGTCGATTTTTTATTGATCGACTTATCCAAATTAGAAATCTGATAAAGCTTATTCGTAATTTTGAAAAGTCGATCAAGATTCGAACGAAATTGTTTTCATTCTGTTTATTAGTAATATTTTAATTAAAGAACATTTGCTGCTTAAATACGAAGACTATATAAATATAAATATACCTTTAAAAAGTTACATTTATGGATGGACCTGTTTGTGTAGACGCCCAGTATTCTGTTTTTAATGTGAACTAGCAGTAGAGCCCGGCGTTGCCCGGGGATATAACAGTAAGAGATAGATCAAGTATCCACCATCATAAAGACTGAAAAATAAAATTGACAAAGATTATTGTTTAGGGTTGACGGACACGCATGTCTTAATTAGTTTTTTTTTTTTTTTTTTTTTTACGAATTGGTCAAACACAAACTCAAACAAAAACATTGTTTTCAATCGTTATGAGTCTCTACCGATTGAATAGAATAATTTTATAAACAATTGTCTTGTAAATGGAATTTTTAAAGCATTCTGAATGTAAAAATAAAGAAAAAAGTGTGCAAGACAATAAGAAACACTACATGCCAAGTTTTGTTGAAATCGGTTGAAAAATGTAGGTAGCCTTTCTGTAATCTTTTAGTTTTACAATTTATGATTTTTACTTATTGAATACAGTAAAAAAAATGCATATTGTGCTTGTGGTGATTCATAATTAGAATTCTGATTTGAATATATTTTCCACTCGTTGTTTCTAATATAAAAAATATTAACTTTATTTGGGTTTATTAATTATGATCTAACAAATCTTATTCATTTAGTAGCCTTCTCTGTAATATATAATAATCTTTTACAATTTATGATTTTTACTTATTGAATACAGTAAAAAAAAATGGACACCATGTGTATTTAAAGTAGTTTCCAGTTCCAGTTATTATTTTTAGTTAGGACTTGTGTATGTTTAGATTTCATTATCTTTCCCTAAAGATAAAGAATTTATCCGATGTTTGTATTCGTACAATCAGTAGAGATCGTTAGATTATTGTTTAAGGTTGACGGACATGCATGCCTTAATTATTTTTTTTTTATTTTTTACGAATTGGTCAAACCCAAAATCAAATAAAAACATTGTTTTCAATCGTTATGACTGTATCGATTAATGAATAGAATTTTATTATAAACAATTGTCTTGTAAATGGAATTTTTAAAGCATTCTGAATGTAAAAACAAAGAAAAAATGTGCAAGACAATAAGAAACACTACCTGCCAAAAAAAAGTGAAGTTTTGTTGAAATCGGTTGAAAAATATAGGTAGCCTTTCTCTGTAATCTTTTACAATTTATAATTTTTACTTATTGAATACAGTAAAAAAAATTGCATATTTTGCTTGTGGTGATTCATAATTAGAATTCAAACGTAAGGCTATATCACCCTAGTAATTAAAAGTCAATAAAATATTACATAACTGCTGAAAATAGTATATTAATCCGTAAAAATTACTATGTAGTTAAAAAAAAAAGAAAAAAGAAAAGAAAATTCGTTCACTTAGACTTTATGTCAATTTTGGTCATCCGTACTTAGGTGTCAACACCATAGCCCATCAATTGCATCAATCAGCAAGTCAGAAATGCAGAACCCGTGTTTGAGAACTGTTTGTATATTACGTTTATTACTGTATAAGCAAGAAATGTTTGTTTCAAATCAGATGAATTTAACGTTAAATTTACTAATTTTCCTCAAATAACATGTCACAAATATAGATTTTATTTTTGGAAGAATTTTATAACGGTTAATTAAATTTTGTTTAAAAATGTCTTAAAATATGGAAAAAGACCCCTTGTAATCGATTTTGTGAAAGCGAGCAAAACATTTGCATTTCAATCTCGATAATTTCTATTGGGAATACACCGGAGTAATTTGCTTGCTAGAAATAATAAATTTATTATTTTAGCTTTCAATTAAAGCTAAAATGAAATTTAAAGAATCATTTTTCTTTTTAAAAATTCATTTTAAACCTTAGATATCTAAAATTATACCGAAATAGTAGAGGTACCTTATATATATATATATATATATATATATATATATATTTATTTTTGTTGAACAATAAAAAAAAATTAAAAAATTATGCACATACATATGTATATATGTGTGTGTGTGTGTGCATTTGTGTGTGTTATTTTTGTTTAAACATTATTTTTCATGGATACTCTTATTCAAGTAGAAGCCCTTTTTTATTGATTTAACAGTATTTTTATCCAAGTACATATACCAGCCGGAATATTCGATAAATCCTGTTAGAAAAAATATACTTTCTCCGCATATTTAACTGCAACTGTTATTCATTTCCATTTTTCTAAAGCATCCCCGTTGGTCATTTGCCCCTTTCATGGCGTAGGTTATCCGACCTGGCTTTGCCAAAAAAAACTGTCGCTGATGGGCACTACTTCAGCTTATAAAACTGGACGCATTTCTCTTCCTGGCCTCCCTTTTACGGTATTTTAGCTCTCTGCCCTTTCGGATTTAGTCGCACGTGATTAAAATGTCCCCCACTAGAACACGTTCATTTTCATGGTTTTCTCTCTTGACATTTGTACTCTCTTACACGTGCCAAATGCGTGTAAGCACTCTCGGGTTCAGACATGCGTACGCTCACACACACGGGCGCGTACACTCACACACACACACACGTACTCTCTTTCACATACACGTACTCTCTGACACAAACATATACACAAAGATGCATATTCTTATGGCAGGTAGTTCCAATTTTTCCTTTCATCGCATATAATTATTTTTAATAATAAATGCATTGTCACTGGTTTTTATATTTATTGCTTTCTCGGTCTCATCTTTTATTTGGTCTCATATTGAATCCGCGTTTATTGTTGGGGGATAAATTTCACAGCTCTCCGTTAATATTTACCATCGGAATTGTTGTTTACCGCAACGTAATTGGGGTTAACATTGACCCAAACATACTAGCGTCACGCAACAATTGTGTTCTCATGTCTTCTGTAGAACTACATGTCTTCTAAAGTCTCCGTATTCATCTGCTAGAAAACTGACCAGCATTTTCGGCAACATTCGATTATTGAGATTATTGTATATTCTTCACATATGATGCGCTTTTTTTATTATTATTTTAAGCACCAAAAACTGCCCTTCACCTAATACAGCCGTATTACACAGGGGTGACGGCCTGTCCCGGTGACCTAAGCCGTCAGATCAGCCTTAGTCACCGTAGTCATAAAATGTAACACGTAATAACATATTTAAAATAAGCCAATTTCACAGTACCTTGTGTTACAATTAATAAAATATATATGGCAGTCTGTACTGTTTGCTGAATTACTAATTTCTCTTAGAATTCATCCAGTCTTTCCCTGTTGCTTTTTGTATAATACTGGTTATTACTATTCAGCAAAATGTTTTATTTTGTCTGCATGTACTGTAATAATCTATAAGAATTCAGCCACATTGACCTTTTTTTAAGCATTTCAGCCCAAGTAAGGCGGCAGTGCCACTAGCACGCAAGGGGGTACAGAGAGTTTGAGTTAGATTAAAGAGGCGTGATAGAGGAATGGATAAAGAGAAAGACGGGGAAGAGATAAAGGTATCTGGAGACGTCGATTGACATTGCATTTGAATATTTGGAGATTATAGATATCAGGAGAGCAAGGAAGTGGAAGGGAGTCCCATAGTTGGGAAATGCCAGACATGAAGCTATTGGAGTAGAAGAGACAGCTACATTTAACCGTTTCGACAGTGAAAGCGTAGGACAGATATGCCAACCTAGTAGCACGTTTAAATTGATGCATTTTATACTTTACTGACTGTTTTATATCAGGTTTGCTTTGTTTATATGTACAAGTACTTACTGTTAGAAATGTACTAGTATTTCTTTCCTGCTTCCGAAGAATTAATTTAACGTTCTTTGCAGGTTAATATTCCAATATATGATTTCATAATATATTCGAGTATATTGTTACTAAATTGTATTTGTATGCATAAAATCATAATTGTGCTCCTGAAACATCGCTTCAAAATATATTTCAATTAAAATGTGTTCACAAATTATTCTTGTAAATGGGGCGGCGTGTTATGTGAGAGTGCGCGTTATATGAAATCAAATGTGATACATAAAATTTCAGCATGGTTTTCTTAAGCTACACCTTCGCATAATATATGTGATGTATTTCTCTCATCCATACACTCTGTAGATTTTGTTCAAGGTGAGAAAAGTCCCATGCGATGCATTAATCATTTTATCTGCTAAGCATGATGCCATGTATCCTGGCCTACGAAATGCAAGTTTCAACACTATTAAATTAGTGCCTCAATTTTTCAGCAAGACGCGGTTCTACATTGGTAAGGCACGCTTATTATTATTCAAAGATGTTGCAGGCATTAATATGCGAGCCAGTAAAGTTTACTAAAATTATATAAACATTTCTCCTGTGATAACATTATTTGATTTGGTACGCTTATCTAATATGTTGAAATATTATTATGACTATTCCAGGTGGTACATGCATATGGTGCAAAAGAAAGTGAGACCCTGCTTTTTCAATATATCTATCGATGCTAGATTATTTTGCATTCATAAATTTACCAATGGGCTACCGTTATTTTATGGGAAGTAAATATAGAATTTCATGTAAGCTATTTACGATGATATTACAGGAAAATAACGTAAGCCCAATTTAATCAAAATGAATAAATAACCATTCAAATTTTGGTGTTATAGTGATTTTCCAAGCGTAGCTTAGATCTGGCACAAGGCCGAAATGAGGGGGCACCCAGTGAGGATCGAACTCACTACTCAGTCGTAATTGTTCTAGAGGTGGCCAAGTTTTGGTGTTATATGAGCTGAAGTAAAGTGAAGACGTGATGTTCAAGTGTCTATAGAGGAACAATAAGGGTTACCCGAGAATTTGAAGATATCAGTATTTTAGCGAATGGGAAAACATACTGCCAGAAATCCGTTCGACAAAATAGTAATTGGTGGGGAGAAGCACTGCCAGTGGAACTTATATGTTACTGCTGGAATACGAAGCGAGTGATGACGATTCATTCTTGTATACGCGGCATGGGAACTCTTTTTAAATATCAGGACTGGTGGAACGAAGGAATGTAACCGGCTTGCTGAAAGGTTCATAGGATTACAACGATACACTCAAGAAATGTGACAAAATGAGGTTTATTATTCAACATCATCCACCTAGAGGTTTACACACTTTTTATTCCGGTTTTACAGTGTTAAAATCCCATTGCTCAAGATTTCATCATGTTGGTCTAAAAATGTCATCACTAGCACAGAAGACGTCCTAAATTAAATACTGGTTCACAGACAAGTGTCTATTTCTGTTGTGGAACAGATGATAGTCAGGTGGAGCCAGATAAGAAGCATAAGGTGGGTGATTAAATAATTCGTGCCACCGTCATGCACAGCAGCAATTGAAACTAAGGACTTTCATTCGTCCGTTTTGCTGGGTGTCTTGATCTTCGTGTTTTATCATAACTACCCCAGCAAGTTAAAACAGCCCTCTACATTGATGATATAGCCAGTTTAGAGATATGGATCCAACCCAATGGCTTTTGCATCACCTAAAATTTGGTGCCATGGCCTTTCCTGCAGTTGAATCTATCTTGGCCTACATTGGAGGAGTGTTTCCATTGCATGGACAAATGTATTTTTCTTGTGAACCCAACGCTCATCCTGGGTTACAAAATTATCCCAGAAGCAAAGTTCATCTTCCTGAAACAATGTCATATTTTCCCGTGATGTGATCAGATCGGAGCGCTTTTCATCAAGTGTGAGAAGACATAACACATACCGAGAAGAAATCTTCATTGTGACAAGTTCTTTACAGAGAATATTCTAAGTTCCCTCAAACGCGATATGCTAATAGCATTGTCAGTTTGATTTGTAGTCAATTGTCTGCCATCAATCCTCATATGGTGAGCACGATCAATATTCATTTCGGAGATGGCGGTTGCAGGAAATCCAGACATTGGGCTACATCCGACACTCTTTCTTCTCAATGTTCAACTGCCATATTTCGCACTGTTGATAAAGCTGGGTAGGCATCCCCTAATAGTAACCATGCCAGAATAAATATCTACGTGGACTCAACACTTTTTCTGAAGGTATTTGATTTAATCTATTTTCAAGAGAATTAAGTACTTGTTACTTCGAAGAATTGAAATTAACGTATGCAATATTTCGCATCTCTAGGATCACTGCTTCATAGTCAGCCTAAGAACTTGTCAACTTATACTCGTAGCTTTTCGAAATACATACAATTTATCTTATAAATGGGTTCTCATAATTTCTTCGACTGTGAGGAGGTCCTCTCCACTACCATATCCATAGATGATTAGTAATTGTATGTTTCTCTTTTCTTTTATTGTAATGAACATTTTCTAACACTTACTACTTTACTTAGTTCATGAAGGACAGGTTTAGCCTTGATCAATACTGCAGAAATCCTTTATATTCGTTGCAAAAGTTTTTCAAATTATGTTTGATAACTGATTCAACACTATTTCAATGACTCTAAGGTCACCTTTTCCTTTCTTTCAATTTCTGTCAAGTTCATTCCATGCTAATTCCGGTGGTAGTTTCAAAATTTTAAACTATACTGCACACACACACACACACACACACACACACACACACACACACACACACATATATATATATATATATATATATATAATTAGTTAATTGAAGTGTTTAGCTACTATTTTGAAACATGAGGACTCTTATGTAGAGATGAAATCCTATTTTTAAAAAAATATATGATTTAGGGTCTACCTGCGTATAGCACTGTTTTTTTTTTGTTTGTTTTTAAATAAAAACAAAATACTAAAGATCTTCGGATTATTAACCTAACGGTTCTTTCCTATTTTTCTATATATTTGCACACACACACACACACACACACGCACGCACGCACACACACACACGCGCACACACGCACACCGCACATACACACACACACACACACACACACACACACACACACACACACACACACACACACACACACACACACACACACATATATATATATATATATATATATATATATATACTTATTAAATTCCACTCGTTTATAATTTGAAGCAAAACATTTCTTAATACGAATTTTTTTTTCCCTTACTCACAATATCGTCTGCATGCCTTCGAGTTTGAATTTACTTCAGTTAGCAACTGTTCGTAGAACGGAATTTACGTCTTATAATCTTATTCCAAACTTGTTTCCAAACTATAAAAGGAAAACATTACATTGTCTTTACACACATACTGAAATAGTGAGAAATTTCAATCAACTTTTGAATAAAAATCAGAAACTTCAATCCAGCTACAA
>CAHIKZ030005568.1:1355000-1372500 GCA_903632075.3 Acanthosepion pharaonis
AGGTCATCGATGAAGATGCAAAAATGCGTATGATCCATTATTGAGCTTTGAGAGACACCCGTGTTCGTGTGAAAGTATCTGAAAGCGAGCCCGTTCAAAATGACCTTCATTTCACGATTTGAGAGGAACGATTGATTTAAATCAAACAATCGTCATGTAGTACCGTACGCCTGTAGGTTACGTAGAAAACGAGCATGCCAATCCCTGTCAAATGCCTTCGAGATATCTAGAGACGCAGCTCGAGCTTCAACATTATTATCAAAATGAATGAATAAAATATGAACACTTATCTTAGCCAAGGCGTTTCCTCCTCTTATGGAATTTATTAAGTCAAATGCAACGATTTTATTTTGTAATAATATTTATATAGAGGAGCAAACATGTTACTATTTTTTCAAAATTTTAAGTTTAGAAAAGCTGATATATATTAATCCTGTTTGCGGATAAGTCAGGCAAGTTATGAAGGACATGAAGTGACACGATTCACTGCCTAATAAATGAAAGTGAGTAAGAAATATTTTTGAATGCATTAAATTATTTATATAATTTTTGTTTGTGATTTATTGTGTTATATATATATATATATATATATATATATATATATATATATATATATATATTCAATAACATGAGGTTAAGGTTCTAACATTTTTCATTTAATTTTTAACATTTTTGTAGTCATGTATCTTAACTTGGGAAAGTTCTTTCAGGATTGGAAATATTGTAAAAATCGAGGGCGCACATTTATATTTTGATAAGATTTGATAGCGACACTCAGAAGAATTTTACGTCAAAGTAACTTATTTTCTATTTTAATAAGAGCGAGCTTCCTCAAATCGAAAATTTGATTGAATTTACTTCTATGTTTAACTTATCTATTTGACAATTTCTTATGTATAAGGTCCCTTTTGTGTTCATCGATAATTTATTTTTTAATTTCAGCAAGTTTTCACAATGTATTGTGAGAAACACGTCTGGAAATCTGGATTCGGGTTTATTGCTCTATTGACAAACTCAGGGAAATATTATGTCTTGTACATATATCTAAATGGTGTTCTGGCTTATCTATTTTTGAAATTTATGGATAGTGGCCATTTTAAAATTATTTTACCACACAATTCTTCTTATTTCATATACGATATATACTTTTCTTACTTATATATATATATATATATATATATATATATATATATATATATATATATATATATATATATATATTTTTACCTGATTTTGCAAAAACTATATAACGCCGAACACACTATAGCATTTTATCTATAGTAAGTTTCTCAAAACATTATCTGTTCTTGACAAACTATGCTACTACTACCATTGGTGAAAACACAGAATTCATGCTGAAGTCTTTCGAGCGAAGCCATGGAAATCCCACCTAAAAACTGCACTGGATCTAGCCATCAACAAATGCAGGAATCAGCGAATGCTTCGGAAAGTGAAAACTCTACCAACACTGACTGAAAATTGTTCGAACGCTTCAAACGGAAGATCATGATACTTGCATGGAAATGTGTGAATTATTCGTTTACCATTGCCAAATCAACCCTCATATCTTTGCAAAGTTATGGTTCAGCGACGATTCTATCTTCTCTCATTCTGTTTGGGTAAACCAATATCAAACTGAATAGAAATTCCTGATCATGAACGAGAGACTCCGAAGTTTGTGGTTTGGTTTGCCGGACTGTTTGGACTATTTTTCTTCCGAGGTGCAAGCGGTAACACGACTACCTTTACAGTTGAAATTCACCTGAAGACGCTGCATGAACTTGCTGTACTTTGAATTGGTCAAAGTGATCCGCTCGAATGGGATACGGTCTCCCCTAACCTTACACATTGTGATTTTGTTTTTATTTGGGGCAATATAATACGCAAAATGTATGCAACTAAGCCCAGTGACCTGTACCAGTTTCAGGAAAGAATCTGTTCGGACTGCAAAGAGGTCTAGAAAAACATTGTGGAAAACGTCGGAGAAACCTGCTTCCCAAGGTGGCTGAAGTTTGACGAAAATGACTAAAAATATGAATGAACTCAGTACCATGTGTAATTTTTAGTAATTTATTAAAAATGTATAGAGACTTTGGGAGCATTCTGATATATAATCGGGTTAATTTTTATAGCGCTTTAAGAAGACTTTTTTTTTTATTTCAGTCATATTTTTAAGACATAAATATGTATCGATTTTGAATATTTTAAACATATTTTAAAGATGTATTAGTCGCAAAAAATAGTTTTTTATAAGTTATTGATCAAGAAACCAAACTAAATATCTCTCTTTGTATGGGTGATGAGTGTGTTTGGGTGAGCACGACCTCATACGCATACATGTCTCATCCTATTTCACCGAGAGTGAAATTTATTAATAAATACAAAAAAAAAAAAAAAAAATAGAATTGTTACGTAGCTTAATTTCAACTTTTTATATATCAAGCTTCCCGCCAATTATTACATGTGAAACTATCTGTGTGTGTTTTTTTCTTCTATTAACCACTAGTATATTCCAAACCTCAGATAATTTAGCAAAGCCTTTGAACTGGAAGCTTGGAGAAGCGTGGAACCACCTTTTATTTGCTGTTTCCAGGTCCACGCTGACCCGGGGGGTGGTAGCATCTGTTAGGGCCCAAGGTATAAGTAAAATATTTACCTCCCAGATTGGGATCAAAACACTATGAAAGCATAAATATAGATTATTTTATTTCTTAAAATACATGTGTTTTGGTGCTTTAGTTACACATCATCAGTGATGTTTCTAGCCGTGGGTTTCGGGTATTTCAACATCATACCCCCTCTCAACGGTGACCCAGCCGATACTAATCGGGTATCGACTTGTGTACCTTCCGTTAGCTAAAACTTTTTCCAACTTTCGAAATGCACACCATACGACCATACGACTCTTATTGGCAATTTAATGTCAAATCGCGGATGGCTTCGGGTTCGCCAGCCGTATTCTCTCTTCCATAAAAAAGGAAGGAAACACAGCCACAATTTCTATCTGATCAGGAATATGTCGGCCTGCTTGGCTTCAAGCTATAAGTAGCTAATGATGATAGTCGTCGTTGTATATAATCTAAAATCTACGTCCCCTTTCAATATTGTTCTTAAAATATCACTGACACCCTGGTCGAACGTTTACCATTCTTCCTTCTGGTGTGTAGTGGGCCATTAAATCCGCTATCTGGTCAGTCTCTCTGGATTTCGCGAGACCGGCACCTGGTCGGTCTCGGATCTGTGGTGTGCAGCGGTGTCTGCCTCTCTCACAATCCAAACATTTCATCCTGGTCTGGCTGATTTTATAATAAAAATCCAAGTCATACATTTTTCGAAAAAAAGAAATATAACCAGCTATACATTTTTGGAAAAGAAATATTACAAGCAATACATTTTTGGTAAAAAAGTAATTACTACCAATACATATGACTCTCAATAAAAATCGTCTATACAGAAATACGTCAATAAAATCTGATCTTCAAATGTATTTCTTACAAAGAATAAATATTCTATTAATATGAACCTATCCTAAAAATGCATTTTCGTAAAACAAAATGTATCAAATAAAAACCAAATCCCAGATACAAAATGATAATATCTTTAGTGATATTGTCAATTTCTTCATATAAACATTACTCTAAATGGCGTGGATACTGATGGACCAGGCCTCCTGTCTTTTATCCCTGTTCTGTTATTTATTCACACACATCCGTTATACAGCTGATTTACTGCCTCCTTGCTTCTCATATTATAGTAATATTCACCTAAGTCAAGGCTCAGGAATCGATCATAATAGAAAATTACTATTAAAACCGTAATGATGAATGGAGTGTGTGAGATGAATGAAAGACAATGTTGTAGGTTGTGAAGATTATGAGGTTAATGATGACGGATATCTGTTATAACGAATAGCAATGGGGAGGAAAAAACCGATACAGTACTACGCTTCAGAAATTAGAAGAACCACATTATTTGACCTATATTTTTTAACTTAGCTATTCGTGGGAATTTTGGGTCTTTCGATTGCTTGCAAATAGCATGGCGTATCTTAGCAGTAAATGTCGGAATTAGTGAATCTAAAGTATGAAGATCATTTGATATTTTCCATTGAATTAGCAATAGAATGTGCTGATATTTTTTCTCATATTTTTTAAATAGATTGTATAAACTCTAGAGGTCTGGTGTAAAATTGGGTAACAAAAGACGTTACAGGTGTATAGTCATATTGATAGTTGACACGTTCATTATGGCCGGGCAAAAGTTAGTGTCAGTGTGGCGGAAAGAAACTAGCTTGATATTTACGATACTGAGAGTGAAAAGGCAGCTATTTATCCATTGAACTGCTAGGCTTAACTAAGAGGAAAGGTCAGCTGCAAGGCTTTGGTCATTTAGTTTTTGAACGTTCACTAATACATTTTCATATATAATGATCTGAGATTGTCCCTAAGCTGTTCATTAATAAATGACCGAGGGAGTAATGCCATTGTCATTATTATTGTTGAGTTAATTTATTTTACATTACTTGAATTTATAATATATTCTTCCAAAGATTCCTAATCCTTCTGGTTTCACAATATTTTCATTAACAAAATATAAAACAAATATTCGTTTTACTCGTTTAATTTTTGCCTTTTAGCACAAAACTCTTAACCAAATTCTATAAAAACGGTGGTGCAATGAAATAATATTTTTCGACGATACGCATATGAATTCAAAGATATGTGTGGAAATCAACATTACACACACACACACACACACACACACATATATATATATGTATATATATACATATATATATATACATATATATATATATACATATATATATATGTATATATATGCATATATATATTATATATATATTTATGTATATATATATATATATATATATATATATATATATAAATATATATATGTATATATATATATATATATACATATATATATATATATGTATACACATACATACATATATATATATATATATATATATATATATATATATATATATATATATATATATATATATATATATATATATAAAATTTTCAGAGTTAACCTATACGAAAACACAATATTCTATATTATTAGCCGACGCGTTTCTTTCAATGTGGACTTTTTCATGGCAAAAATGAAATGAAATTATTAATAATTTTTTGTTAATAGTTACTTTGTTTTAATAAATTCATTTCGTTTTTGCATTGAAAAAGTCCACATTGGACGAAACGGCTAATAATACCATTTTCCTATTGTATTTTACCTTTATTAAATGGAACCGTCAATGTCTGTATAATTTTTTATTGCCTTTTTCCAATTTATTCATATCATGTTGAGTATTGCTATTGAAGTGTTTGCTTAACTGTCTGAAGTTCATATTTTGCTATTTTGTTAAAGTACTTTCGATTTCAACGTCATTATAACGAACTGATGATTTGGTGTCACTGTGATAATTATAATTCCTTTATCTGTATCCCGGTTTTCTTTGGGAAGCTCGATGTTTGAAATGATTTTTGAACCTATCGGAAAGGCTATTATTATATTATATGTTGTCATATATATTGGGTAATTGCTATAGGCATAACTATATTATTAAATTTCATTAAATATAATATGTATATTTCCTTTTAAATGGTTGATATCAGTGGTTCAACAGACTTTTACTTTTGTTTTTCTTCTGCTATATGTCATTTTCCTTTTTCCATATGTCAAATGGGGCATCCTCAATTTCAGAGGATTTTAACAATTTTCTATCTTAGTCCCTATCCTCTCATTCTTTCATAGAAACTAGTTAATTAGTTGTTATTTGCTATTTCTGTTTTTAATGTACCCTATTACGGTTCAATTTACTTCGTCTTCTTTTTTATGCAATATAACCTTTCAGTACATTGGCAATCATGGGTTTCCACAAGTTCACATCTTTACGTTTAGTAAGTTTTGATCATATAAGTCTCACTTTTTATCCTAGTTCTGATATTCATTCACACAAACTCGTTAAATAAATAACTCCCTGCTCTCCAAAAAACGCCAATCCTTTATATTTTATTTCGTTTAAAATCACTTGTTGCTCGTAATTTATATTCGTTGTGCTCTTGGGAAGAACAACATCTATGTTTCCCTTCAAGTTTGTCTGCTTCAACGGAAAATACTTCAGTTGTGCAAAACAAAGACATTTTCACAACTGTCGAGCGTAGCGTTTAAACTAAATTTGTATTGATAAAATAGTATAGACTAAAGAAATTGTACTTTAATTAATATTTTTGATAGCTATTTCTTGGCCATTCGATTGTGAATCACAACAGGAAACCGAATTTACTAAATTCCATGGAAAGTACGTACAAAACGACATGAGATAAGGAAACTATAATCCAGCATTGAGTGAAACTGACCTAGAACAAGGCGAAATTGTTTTTTTTGGTTAAATTTAATTGACTGCATGAATGGACAGGAACCGGCTCTTTGAGTGAATCTTTAGGTAGATGGTTCGTGAGTAGTTGTGTTGCTTTTGATGTCATAAATTTATTTGAAGTGACAGTTCATTTGATCTTTCAGCTTTTTACGTAAAATAAACACATCAAATGAACGGAGAACAAAGTTGTTTCATTTGGTTTTTTTTTATGAATCAATAATTTTTGATTGTTACCAATTCAGAGACAGTCATTGCCTACTAATTCACGACAACAAAAACGGAAAAAGTCCGTCATAGTGCGTGCGTATATATATATATATATATATATATATATATATATACATATGCACACATATGCATATGTATGCGTGTATGTATGTGTTTGCATGTGTATGCGTGTGTGAGAGGGAATGTGTAAGTGAATTAATATATAGATTTAAAACCAAAAGGAGTACTGAAATGAATGCAAGCCAAGCGGGAAGAACAAACATTAACTAATATCTGTCCATTTATTTATGATTTTCAGAACTAAATAGCGTATATATATATATATATATATATATATATATATATATATATATATATATATATATATATATAGATAGATATACAAACAAGTATTGGCCAAAACCACAACAAACACTGCTTAGTGGCCAGAGAGCGAAAAAAAACCCAACCAATAAATCAAAAACAAAACCATAATAACAAAAAACAAAAATACATAAAACGAGGAAATACAAATCAGACAGATGCTTAAAAAAATGAATAAGATAGATCAGATTGTTATTTAGAGACGTAAACTAATCTGAGACAAATATATATATATATATATATATATATATATATATATATATATATATATATATATATATATATATATATATATATATATATATTTATGTGTGTGTGTGTGTGTTATTTTTTGTGTATATATACATATATTGAGAATCTGAGAAACGAGTTAGAATTCCAGTCGAATCCACTACATTTACTTAAGTTTTAATAGCGTTGGGAAATGTATGAATCCTCAATTTTCTCCCCCGACGACTATTATAAAATAGCTGGACAGACTCAGTTCTATAGCATTGGATGGCACGCGGTCTACGAGAATGTAACTCTGAATTTAAATTTCGACCTGTAGTGTTTTGGGCTCAGTCAGATTATCTTGCCAAAGTAGCACCACTAGATGTAGTGCCCGTACAACACTAAGTGTTACGGGATTCTCGATCGCCTTCGCGTTATCTCTCTCACTCTCTCTCTCCGTGTCCCTCTCTCTCTCTCTCTCTCTCTCTCTCTCTCTCTCTCTCTCTATATATATATATATATATATATATATATATATATATATATATATATATATATATATATAAAAGAAAGAGGTTGTTGAGAAAAAAAATGTATATTAAAACAGAGAGAAGAGAGGTGCCGCAAACGTTTTTGGTTGTAATGTGCGTTTTTTTTTTTTTGTTTATTTTTAGAAAAAAATATTATGCTTTATGTTCCATAATTTTACTACACGTGTTTCTGGTCTCGTGACCGTTTTCAGGTAAAAGCGGAGATTTTAACATATTATTAAAAAATAATTAATTTTTTCCTCGTGTTTTTCAATGTTAAATATTCTCGATATGAGACATTGTCTGTTTTTGTGTTAGTAATCCGAATGTCTTTTTTGAATTTTTTAATATATATATACTAATTTCATATCTCACTAGCTTTATTTCCATTAATCCCTTATATAGTTTTATCAGTATATTTCAATATTAATTTTAGAGGCCAAAATAATGGCATCAATTTACTATTCGGGTTTGATTTTATAAAACTTCTTCCCTTTAAAACAAATACCATCCACCATTCCTCTGACCTCTGTATCGTGCCTTTCTTCTGACACAAACATTGAAATGAATATATTCTGTATTAGTTTTTGGGTATTTTTTTTTACTTTTTTAGCTTTCAGATTTAAATTCCACTTTCTGGTCCCTCCCCTAACTGTATAAACAAGAACTCAGTCCACACGGGGATTGATAAGACGGACGAACGATATCTTCGTCTGCCGAAATAATCTCTTTCCCATATGAGGTAATGTTGGATTTTTATTGTTTATTAATTATATTGCTCTGCATTAATAAATATATTGAAGTCTACTTGTAGATCAGTTTTGATATTTTATATTACTAGGATCTACTTGGATTATATACCAACGGACTTGTTATTTTACTATATATATACATACATATATATATATATATATATATATATATATATATATATATACACACAGAAACACACACACACAAACACTGACACAGACATATATATATATATATATATATATATATATATAATTATATATATATATATATATATATATATATATATATATATATATATATATATATATATATATATATATGGGATGGATTGTATGTGTGCGCGCCTGCACGTAAGCTGTGTGTTTTTTAGGTGACTGATGGACTTTTTATTAAATTTTAATCACGCGATTGTGTCCGATTCATTGTTCTAGCTTTGAAATCGAACGCAAATTTTCAAGAGGAAAAAGGCATTCTATATATATAATTTTTTTCATTATTTTAAATCTCCTTGTACTTACGCGTTAACTGCTTCTTAGTGGATTGTTGGCTAAATTATGAGCCAGCACAGTCTGGACCTTTTTAGATTCTCTTAAGATTATGTGTTCTGGCTTTTCAAAACATTGACTAACCAAGGGATTAGATCAGAAGTCAGTATCATTTTTTTGTCCTCGCCAACGAAAATATCTGACAATATTTCATATTTCTTCCGGAACCGCATTTCATATTTCAGTGTGAGAGAAAACAATGATGTCAATATTTTATATTCTCTCATTGACAGTCATTTACTGATACATTCTTTTACTGTGCTTATATCAAGTTGTAGCTTTTTACTTTGGACTATCATCTAATTATTCAATGGCATGCTCTATAAGTGACGCCATTTTATAAATTTGACTTACGACGTAAATATTTGAAGGAATAGTTCTTATTTATTTGATGTAGTTCCTTCTTCTTCGATTGCATGTGCAGTGCCCCTTTAGAACGTAGGCGATCATGGCTCTCCACAATTTCCTGTGTTTTGTAACTCTTAATAAATCTTGTCTTTTTTATTTCTCCTAATCATTGTTCCGCATTCCAGTCACTCAAACCCACTGAGTAACTTTTGCGTTATTATCCTCTGTGACTCTTGCCTTCTGTCCGTTCTGAGACTATAAGTTTTCTAAGCTCTCTGTCTTCATTAAGTGTACCAGTAATTTGAACTTCATTTTTGTTTCTATTTTCTGCAAAGGTTTCGCGCATATATTCGATCCATGGTAACCTCAGCACACTACTGTAGCACAACATTTCTGTTGCCTCAAGTTTCATCTTCATCTGTGAGAAGATTGTCCAGCATTCACTACCGTACAGGAAGACGGATATTAGGTAACAGTTCTTTACTTTTTTCTTTGTAACGATTTTTTCTGTTTATCAATGCTTTACTTAGCTTTTGGGATTCATCTTTGGCTATCCCGATACGCTTCGGATTTCAGTGTTGTACTTTTCGTCTTCTGTTAAAACACTTCCGAAATATTGAAATTTTGGTATCTCCAATTTGTAATTTGCACTTTGAGTTCACACTCTTGCTAGTAACAACACGTTGTTGGGTTTTGCGGGTGAAATACAGGACAGCAGCTACAAATTCTTGGTAAAATGGAAAATAAAGAATGTTTAATGCGATCCTCACTTGTATATGTTTGCAGCTTTTCTTCTATGTCTATGCTGTCTATATATTTACGGATTTGAAGCTATGTTAAGGAATGTCAGTGTGTCGTGATGAGCAGCCGAAGTTTTTCCTCATTTATCTTGCTTGAATTCTATTTTGTCAGCTTATTTCTGGAAAATAATTACAAACAACAATTCTCAGTTCACAATCGTTTTAGAGCAAATCATTTTAGTCCAGACCGATAAGAGACAACATGTCGATAAAATCTTGCCTCCATCTGGGAATTGCACAGTCATACCCAATTAATGTGTCATTAATTTCTTACTTGTTTAATATGCATATCGCGACTCAAGACAGCATTCAATCACCGTATCTGTCCATATTTCTGAGATGAGTTTTTATGTACACTATTTACATTGTTCGGAATATCATCCTCAATTTGTTGCTATACTTATAACAACGCTTCGGCCGTTGTACATTCCGGACTTCTTCAGGTGGTTGTAATATCGATAACGGATAACTGACATCAATAAGACATGGCACGTGGAAATAGAAGAGTCTATCACAGCGAACGAAATAAAGCGTTCAGTTCGACATTCCATCCACCTGAAGAAGGCCGGAGCGTACAACGGCCGAAACGTTGTGATTAATATGGCAACAAAGATGAGGATGATAATCCGAACAATGTAAATAGTATTCAATCACCGGTTGTATATGTTTGCAGCTTTTCTTCTATGTCTATGCTGTCTACATATTTACGGATTTGAAGCCATGTTAAGGAATGTTAAATCTCCTAACGCATGTAGGAGAATATATATAGAATATACTAAACATCAGCTGCAAGTAACCAAAATGCATGGTTGTTAGCAAATCGATGAGCCCAAAATGCAAATTACAAAGTAGAAAAACCAAAATCAAACAAAAGCTTAAATATCTGGAAAGTGTTTTAACAGACGACAACATGTGTGACACTGAAAAACGAAGAGGCATTCAGAGAGCAAACACAGGCGATCCCATTATTGAATTAATTGAAACACGTGACTATAGAGGAAACGCATAAATAGGAAGACGCGTGACGTCTAACTGATTACCATTTCTAGTCTATTCTCTGTTACTATACGGAACGCTACTTTATTTATTATACTATTTTGATCACTATACGGATTACTATTCGATCGTTACTATTCGAGCGGGTATTATCGAGAAAGTACTATTAGTGCGAGTGTTATTCGAAGGCGTCTGAAATCAGCATTGTTCAACGGCGTTACTATAGTTTGTATGTGCGATTAGAAAGTCTCTACTACAACGAAAATGACAACGTGTATTCTTTGACATCGCAAAAGTTGCAATCGATAAGCAGAGAATTAAAACTATTAAAATTCCGTTAGAAACAAAAGATTACTGATATGTTACGTGATATATATATATATATATTGCAGTGAATGCTGCACAATATACTCAAATATAGAAAAGAGACTTGAAGCAACTAAAATGTTGTGCTACAGAAGGATTCTGAGCATACTATGGGCCGAACATATTTCTAACGAAAATGTTTTGAAGAAAATAGAAACAAAAATGAAACATGCTTGAATCCTGGAAGAGACAGTAGAAATTTCAAGAGTGAATAATGAGGAAAGAGGGCCTGGAAAATCTGATACACACAGGGCTGATTGAAGGCAGGAGGGACAGAGATACACAACACATGACCTACTTAATTGGCTTGAGTAAATGGATGGCAGTATGTTTAGTAAAAAACAAAACTCAAAATATATTAAGTGCGATGAAGAACATGAAATTCCAAAGAACCATGATCGTCTACATCCTGAAGAGACACGACACACAGAAGAAGAAGAAACATCAATAAACAAGAATAATTCTTTTAACGGTGATGTCGACGCGAAAAACCCATGCCCTGGTATTCTAACCATTGCATAGCGTATAGCTCGGGAGAAAAGACGTTACATTTTCAGCGTATAATATACACAGCGACAAGATTTATGGGTTTCAAAATCATTTGCTTAAATTACAGAAGTTCAGAAAATTTACCTACTTGTTTTTGTGCTGGCTTATATC
The DNA here is from genome assembly GCA_903632075.3 of Acanthosepion pharaonis. NCBI lineage: Eukaryota > Metazoa > Mollusca > Cephalopoda > Sepiida > Sepiidae > Acanthosepion > Acanthosepion pharaonis. Next base: position 1,367,212 of record CAHIKZ030005568.1, read on the forward strand.
CATCGACAGCATATAATGATTTTAACGGATGAAAAGAGAAAACTATACTAATTCCATCCATAAGAGATTTGTTTTGTAAAAGAATACAGATTTTTTTTTGTTATAAATGCTGTATTCTAACACTGATAGTGTCTACTGCAACATAATTGCCAAATTAACTTTTCAAATCAAAATCAATGTACTAATCTCAAAATTCCCGAGTTTCTTTTTACAATTGAGGAATTGCATTGTTACTAAGTTGTTCAGTATTTCCTTTCTTTAGTCGAAACTTAATTTTCTTCCCATTAACTTAGCTCGATTTACAACGATTTCTCTCGCTGTCACTCAAACGGTATAGAAGAAACAGGAGTTTTCAACGAGATTTGAAAGTAGTTCATGAATTAAGTTTCGTGGTAATTATGAGAGAATCCTAAGATTAAGATAATCCGTATGAAGATCCCGCTGGATGGTAATCAATGAAAGAAATCCTGCAAATTTAATAAAGATTAAAAATAACAGAACAATAATTTCAGTATTTGTTTATCAATATTAGTCTTAAAAATTAGAATTAATTTTTCTATTTCAGTAATACATTTACCTTCATTTGCAGTGACTTATTACCGCATATCAATTAAAGACATCCTGCAAATTTAATAAAGAATAAAAAATATTTGAACAATAATTTCAGTATTTGATTATCAACATTAGTCTTTAAAAATAGAATTACTTTTTATTCAGTAATACATTTACCTTCATTTGCAATGACTTGTTACCGCTTATCTGACTGCGTCGCCATATTATTTTGAGTTAAATACCACAAGATTTGTTGTGAAATTTCGTTAGCAAACTCTTTAATCTGCCTTTAAACTAGCTTTCGTTTAATAATGTCTTGCACATCAAAGCATGTGGTAACGTTTGGAATAAAAAAATAAGAAGAAATTTTCGGTTGGTGCAAGATCAGGAGAATATAGCCGGTGGGATAGAACAGAAGACCTGGGCACCAAGATGTCTTTTATTATGTTATTCTTGCTATCTGCCGCTCTGTGTTGACATGGAACAAAACAATACTTTTTCATAAAAAGCATCCTGCGATTTTCGATCAGTTTTATCGCCACGTTGCTGCCACTGGAATTATTATTGTGAGTCTGGAACTACCTACACAATAGACTCTTCCAGGTCTATATTAAATATGCGACACAACACTCTAGAGAGACACAGATACTGGTAGTCGTACGACTACCAGTATTGGACGCTAACATATAGTAAGCTCCGTTTACACTATCTCTGTAACCTGTTGTTAATATATCTTTCTTACATCTAATCCGTGTTCCGTGTTTTTCTTCTGTGGTCCCAACTTTGGCCCAACATCAATTATAAATGTGTATTTTGGCTTCGTTTCGTTTTAAGACATACGAACATCGATCCCACAAAACTCTCAACAGTACACTTTTTCATGAAGTCCAAACTTTGGCGCCAATTTTATAATTTCATTCTTGTCAATGTGCTTCCATTTGCGTTGAATACTGCTGACTGAAACAAATTTTATATCATTTATTATGCTTTGGATCGGTTAATTAAGACGATATATTCGTTATTACAGTTCATTCTACAAAACGCTACTCACATGTGACTCAAGAAAATCGTTATGATTACAATTCTTTGATTAAATTCCTGAAAGTTATATAGTAGTTTAGATTCACACCGGATCCAAGTTGCTATAAATCCAAAACATTAAGCTGAAAACTTGAGTTCTGTTTTTAAATAAGTGACAGATGCTTATATATAAATTCCATGCATATCGTCTAACTCGTAGAGAAATATCTAAACTGTTAGTTTTATAACACTGGTATCGACATGTGAGTGATTACAAATGGCTTTGAACGAATAAAGACTGTCGAAAATTTTGTACTCTCGTTACGGAATCACAAACAATGAACTGTACCAAATAACAGGAACCATATCACTTAATGATTTCCGACAAAAACAAATAAAATCGTAATTAAATTGACGATAAAATGAAAAAAAAAACAAAAAAACAAGATGTTAGCGACTCACAATACTTAAAATAAAATAAAAAAAATACGAAGGAAAACCTCCATTAATATTGTAAAGTGTAATAAAAGTTATTGACCTTCAGAAACCTATTTTCCAGAATTTCTTTTTAATAGAAGGCCTTCATGCTTTTCAAATTCAGCTGCCATTGCCCATAGAAATCACTTCTTCCACCTATATCGTAGCGACATGTCTGGTTGCAATAGACGTCTCTTTGCCTCTGCCCGTAACGAGTGTTAGCGTGTCCTCAATGAACCAAAGTCACTATTTGCTGCTCGAATGAAAAAGCCTATTGCATCTCGCAAATTCGCCTCCAAGGATTATTGGCGTCTCTGCAAGAGCGTACTTAACAATAGTATCATTGAAATTTTCTTTATAAGGAAACTGCCAATATTAATATTAGAATTAGATATATTAAAAACAGATATCACACTATGATCGCAGCCAGAGAACAGCGAGCTAAGAATAGCATAACTTGAGTAGGAGTGGCTTATAAGAGAATAGATAGAATTAACATTACCATCATTTTAAATGCTATAAAAGAGATGATACCATTTACCTTTATACCGAGATCTATATTTCTTTGGCGTCATTAATTGTGACACCTTTTCGTACAGATGTTATATTTTAAAACCTTTTATATACAAGTAGTGTACGTTAACTTTTTATCTGACATTTTCACATGCCTTAACCGACTCAGCGTAAATGACGGTTCCGCATAGGATGCAGGTTCGAATCCTGTCAAAGGACGAATATTTTCTATGAAAATTTCTCGGACATTCAGGCCGGTAAATGTTATTTAATACTGTTTATTATAAACGGAGCATTTACTTAAATACTTGTATCGATAAAAAAGAATGTTAAACATAAAAATGTCTTTAATAAATTGTCGGACTTTGTCCAATTCTTTTTTTTTTTATATATATATATATATATATATATATATATATATATATATATATATAAAAATGGTACACGTGTTTGAGTTGTTATACTTTTGTTATTTTATGACGTTAAACAGTGAAATTAAATTATTAATTAATACCTAATAAGTATAAGTCCACTAACGAAAAACTTAACCTCGACAGGTATCGAAAATGCATCCCTGTTCTTTACGTAAGGGTAATCAAAATTTATGCCAAAGTTTGCCTCTACATACATACATACATACATATATATATATATATATATATATATATATATATATATATATATATATATATATGTGTGTGTGTGTGTGTGTGTGTACGACTCATAGAGCAATCGCTATCACTTTACTTAAAATATTTTAGCCCTTCCTTGCATTTAAAGGAGTGCCCTTTGCCGTGCTGTTGTTGCTACATGCCTTACTTCTTGCCTATCTCACACTGCGAATTTTTTCTAAGCTCTATACTAAACATTAAATCCGATCAGCTTTTAAAAAAAGGACTCGTAAATGGAAAAACCGAATGAAAAAGAATGTTAACAACAAATACTTTTTCACACCCAACGCAGTTCTGCGGAATCAGAATCAACGTTGAGGTTAAGCAAGCGAATGAGCCAATTGGAGTAAAGTGCCATGCAGATTTAAATTTTTCCCAATTGTGACGAATGCAGCTATCAATATTTTTTTGCATGCTAGCATGCTAGTTAACATTCCTATCAGTCAGCTGTTGGCTCTCACGCTGGCCAGTAGAATCTTCCTGCTTATTCGTGGTAGCCAGCTATAGGCTCTCACTTTGGCCAGTACAAAATGGCCGCAAACTACATGAAAACTGCCATAGAAGCATGAAAAAATCGCTTATTTCCACTATCGATGGGAGTTGGGAAATGCAACGTCGGTCTTGGCCTTTCCGCTAACTTGGAGCATGTGCACATAAATTTTATTGCAAATCCGTCGAAAATTGCGACCGTGCATTCGTTACACAAACACACACACACACACACACACACATCCTGTATATATATATATATATATATATATATATATATATATATATATATATATATATATGAAGTGTATGTGTGCAAGTGTATACATATGTGTATACATGTTTTTTTATATATGCACGCAGAGGATATATATGTATATTCTATATACGTGTGTTGCTCATATGTGTATGTCCCTCTCTTTTTATGTGTATTCCCCTCTCTCTCATTATCTCTCTCTCTCTCTCTCTCTCTCTCACACACACACACCCACTCAGACACACATATATATTAAATTCTAGGCATTAATGATAATTTATTAGTTGGAAAGTGAGGCCCACAAAAAAAATGGAAAGATTTATGATCAGTAATTAATTTCGAGGCGAATACCTGTCAAGTTTATTATTGAAAAGTTCATCCTTTCCAAATTACTCCAGGCGAACATTCATAATGATTTTATTTTCTGCCTATATACGGTGTACGATGTCCTTTCAGGGTTTGAGCTCTCATGCCTCTCCTCATTTTCTCTAACTAATTTGTTTTCTCTTTAACGACCGTTATATACAATTTGGCACTATTTCATCTTATCGCGGACATCACGTAGGTTAGTCTCTTATTTTATTTTCTCCTTTTGAATTACTGTGCCTTGTCAGTTTTATATTCGCCCAACTCTCTTTCCTCTTTGTTTGGCTCAATTAATTCGGTCTACTCTTTCTGACTGAGACCAACTATATCTCAGTAGTTACTGTTTTTAAAACATCCTTGTTTCCAATATTCTCTCGCCATATTATTCAAAATATTTGAAGACTAGCGTCTCTATTGCTTGAAGTCCTTCTTTCATCAGGAAAATTATTTACTGTCATATAAAATTAGAATAAAACAATACATGTTCAGATTTAAAGTGTCTCGAGCGTTAGAATATGATATGGAAGTACATTTGACAGTGGGAAAAAAGCGTTAAATTTTTCAGTTGTTTTGGTGATTTCTCTAGATTTGTGAAGCCAAAAATGTGTTTCCAATTTAAAAGAACACAAATGCAACTCTGCATTTATGTCAATTAACTATGTTACTTAGAACGATTACTTTGCTACTTAGGTAAATGTAAAAAACAATACCAGTTGGTAATATATCAGAGTTGTCCATAAAACGCCACAGTTTAATGTTTACGGTTCATTTGTATAATTAATGCACTAACCATTGTTATCGGTAGGAGGCTATAATTTTAAGTAAAATATTCTTGTAAAATAAGTGACCAAGTAACTGTTTCAATTTCTCTGAGTATCGGTACCCACCAAAAAAGTCAAGTAATCGATGACTTCTTGCGGTAATATAACGTTGAACCAACGATTC
>CAHIKZ030005568.1:1377500-1402500 GCA_903632075.3 Acanthosepion pharaonis
CGTTCGTCGTGAGATACAGAAGTCACGTGATATGGAATGCCTCTGTATTCGAATAATTTTAACGTAAATCTAACTGTAATAATATTTTAGAAGTTGTTTAAATTTTTTTTTAACTATATCTAGAAGAATGTTTAACTATTGAAATATAAAGATTTACAATACCCAATTCTTTATTTAACCGTAGTTTATATGCATTTAATTTTAAAATCCAGTATTTTCTTTTTTTCTGCGTCTGTATGTGGAACTGAAATCAGAATCTATCAATAAACATTTACAGTTTCCTAATGAGCGTCCTGATTGATTAAAGTGTTCAGCTATGGAGGAGTAAGGATTGTTTTGACATATGGTTTGTTTATGATTGTTGAAGTGAAATCTAAAATTATTTCCAGTTTCACCAATATATCCACTATTGGGACATATTGTGCAGAATAAATTGTAAATTATGTTATGGCTATCACGGGTGATGTGAGGTGGGTGTATCTTGATATTGGTGTTGGGTACAGAAAATACATTATCTATTATTAAGTGTTTGCAAAGTAAGCAACGAGATTTGTTACATTTGAAATTTCCCGATTGGTTTGTATTGTTTAGATATTTGGTAGAGGTGAGGTTAGATGATACGTGAGGTGATTGTTTCTTTGCATTTATGGGTGGATAATCGAAAATTTCTTTGATATTTTTGTTTAACTGGAGGTTCTTGTAATCCTTTTTTAAATTGTGAATAAGTGTGTGGGAATATTGATTGTGGTTAAAAACCATAGGAATCCGATTGTTGTTTTTACTTTTCTTGTATGTGAGAAGTATGTTACGATTTATGTGGATAGTTTTTTTTTAGTGCTTCTTTTATTATTTCTGTTGGGTATTTACATATTAAAAATTGTTTTGTTAAGTTATTAATGTTGTATAGAAAATCTAGATGGCCTGAGCACATGCGTTTGATTCTTAGAAATGAGCTGTATACGATAGATTCTTTTAATTTAAGGGTATGACAGTTGTTAAAGTGTAAGAATTTATGTTGGTTTGTATAGACTGGTAGAAAGTGTATGTTTATTTAATTTTATCATATCGTCTAAGAAAGGGACGGATGTGTATGAGTGTGCCATGGTAAATTTAATTGCATCATGGAAGTTTTTGCAGATATTAAAAATAAGTTTTTTATTTTTTTCTTATCCATGAATCCATAATAAGAAAATGTCATCAATATATCTGAAATAATGTAATGGTCTGAATTCTGAATTGTCTAGTATCTTCCTTTCTAGAATGTTCATAAAGATATTAGCATAACTAGGTGACATTTTCGTGCCCATTGCTGTGCCACTAATCTGTAAATAGTGTTTGTTGTTGAATTTAAAATTATTATGTGTTAAAATGAAATTTATTTATTGGCATATATCTATAATTTGGTAGTTAGGTAATTTTATCTTACTAAGCAACTCATAGCAAACTGATACTCCTTCAACATGTGGAATGTTCGTGTAAAGGGACGAAACATCCATCGTTACTAGGATTGTATCATGGTGGACTAAGTTAATGTTTTGTAATATGTTGAGAAAGTCAAGAGTGTCTCTAATATAACTAGGTATGTCAGGCAATAAAGGTTTTAAGATATTGTCTATGTACCCAGATATAAGTTCTGTGAGGGTACCAATGCCTGAAAATATACTAACAATTTTTCATCCAACCCACATCAAATTACACAATCAAATAATGAAGAGAATATCTAAGAAATTTCAAAATCCCTTAAAATCATACCACCTGGTAGACCTATATCAGGCATTGGTACATATATATATATATATATATATATATATATATATTTATATATATATTCTTTTACAAATATGATTCCATCGCGACAGAGAAAATTTTCTTTTTTAAAAATTGTAACAAAATTTATAAATTAATTATATACATTATATTTTAAATCAAAACTCTCGTTCCATTGTCAAGTGATGGCAATGATACATTATTTTATAAGTACAGATAAATTGAATATTATTGATAGGGTAGGTAAAATTATCAAAAAATAGTTCTATATAACCACAAAGACTCATAAGCGCGATGTCGAAGCTAATCCGACTACACGAATCATCAAACCTACCTGACATGAAATCAGCAAAATATTAAGAAAATCGTAGAAAAGTTCAACCAAGAAATAAAGGATTACTTAGGATTAAGTCTTTGTGTCAATACAAATGAAACCAAATTATACACTAATACAATCTGATATTGATAATTACTAACAATCGTTATCAAAGGAAATTTTCACGTACACCATAGATTTTGCTAGCTAATACACAGACATAACATGTACAAAGAAAAACATTTTATGAGTGCGAAAAATCAGTACTCATTCATAATGACGAGCAATGGATTAAAAACTATAATGACCCCTTTGACATTACAATGGGATCATTAGACTCATCAGAGTCCTCTGACCTTATAAATCTTTTTATATTATATAAACTTACTGCATATCATGAAATTAGTATAAATGACATTGGATTGTACCGAGACGATGCACTTATGGTGGAAAGAAATTCTACGAACTTTAAAACTGATAAAATTAGAAAATTCTTACATAGAGAATTTAAATACCTACCTTACAAAAATCCCAATTCTAACCCTTTGTATATACAACCTAGTTTTAATAATCCTCCATCTATAATTTAGTATTTGCCTTCACCTATTGAAAAAAGAAAACGTACAAATTCTACAAATGTGAAAATATTCTATGAACATTTCTATAAAAAAACTTGGTATAATTGCCCAAAACTCAATTAAATAAAAAATGAAAATGGATACCATATAAAAAATATATCATATGGTATACACAACCATACAAACAAATGGCAAGAAATAAGTTAAGACAAAATTCGTTGCATTAATCGACAAAAATTTCGATAATCTCAGTACAATTTTTATTAAAAAATACCCTAAAAATAAGTTACAGTTGTACTGAAAATTTTCAAAGGATTATCAAGAATCATAATCCTAATATCTTAAATAAACACTTATACAAATATCCAAAGAAAGTATATTAAACTATTTAACTTCAGAAATCCTCAAACTGTTTTAATAATAAATGCCGTATTGAGTCCATAATTTATCAATCTATCGAAGATCCAGATATCGTTAAATTCTACATTGCATGGACATGAAATAAATTCAAAAGAAGGACTAACATCAAAGTCCGTAAATAATAATAAATACTGAAATGAGACGTCTCTATCTAAATATTTCTGGTACTAAAAAGAAAGCTATAAAACACTAACAGTAAAATGGAAATTAATAATAAAAGCGAGATCTTGTAGGTCATTAAGTGACCAAAGTTTTTTTGTGCATACATGAAAAATTATAGATTATTAAGTTTCTGAAAAATAGAAATTTACTAAATCAGAGAAATTATATAGCTAATTTTTAGGCACTGTCAAATATTTTCCTTAACTAATAATTAATTTGGAAAAAGAAAATAATAAAGAATAGAGATCAAACATATATTTTTATGTTTGATCTTTAATTAATAATAACATTCTAATATAATTATTTGTAAAAATGCCGTATAATCTATTTATTATTAGAATGTCGAATTTTACTTTAAATCTATAAGAATAAAATTTAATTAATAAATTTTAATTATTGTTAATGTCTTGCACATATTTAAATGATCCTTTTAAAAAGTATTGTTCCCCGTTTTAGGAAGGGGATCCCGGTTCTTTTCCTTTTCTCTGGCCGTCAAAGTGGTGTTCTCATCAATCTCTTGTGTTGTGCCTGGTTGGTGGCACCGTCACTTCATACTGAGAGTACCGGGTTGATATCTTTCTGGTTGCTGTTCCCGAGTGGTAGTAGGGAGCTCGAACACTTGCGTAGCGTCATGAGAAGCTGCTCTATCAAAAGTTGCATAATACCGGGGTTCTCGTAATGGCATATCAACATGGATGTGTATCACTGATTTGCAAGCTCCTCTGGTGGGCAACCCCCCGGCCACACTCTACTGCAGTCTGCGCCAGTTCCCTTCTGCCCGTGTTACATTTGATGACCGACTGTTACCACTAGACCGTTTCCTTCCCATTATAACACATCATTACTATAAACAACGAAAGGTACCAACCTAAACCAGCTATACAAATAATGAGTAAACTCCTTAACCTCTCTTTCTGCGATTTCTCGATTTTTGGCTACCTTCCTCTAATTAAAAAGGACTCTAACGTCCACATGCATGGCCTTGGAGTTTATGGCCGCGTACATATACCGTTGGCTAAAGAACTCATTCAGAATCTCCAGACCATTCGTATATGTGTCCTTTTCTCTCTGTCTCTCTCTCTCTCTCTCTCTCTCTCTCTCTCTCGCTCACCTTAATTCAGTCAGTTATTTCTTCTTTCTCGATAGATCATCTTCCTCTCATGACTGTTACTTGCAATATAATATTTCCGATAATATTGACTGAAACGTCTCCCTACACCTGTCTGCTTACGCATTCGTTGATGGTGACTTCAACGCCGACCTTACCAGGTAGATTAAACACTATGGCACTGACTTAACCTCTCGATCCTTTACGTTAGTGCTTTACTTCCTACACGATTCCGCAGTAGTCCTGACGGAACTTTTTTCTATTCTCAATCTCTGTTTTATCTCTAACCTTGACTCTTTCACGCTACAAGGCTGTACCCTCTTGATAACTCTAACCACGCCGTTGCCTTCTTGGCAACTCTGATCACGCGGTTGTGTCTGTAAAAATATCCTTCTGTTCCCTTCTTAACTGAATATCTTTCTGTTATCAACGAGCGAACGGAGACCCGTTCCGATATGTCCTTCGTGACATCCCATGGAATGTAGTTTTTAATCATCCCGTTTAAAAATGCGCGTCTGAGGTCCCCTCCGGGGTAAAAGACGGCATCGATGCTTTCATTCCAGGTAATACGTAGTTAGACGGCGTTCACCTACTTGGTTCAGAGCTGCTCGCTTTGCCGTTATAGCCAACAGGAATCCATTCTTCCATTTGTAACAGAGGTACATGTCTGATTGCAACAGACGTCTTTTTGTTTCTGATTCTTTTATCCTTTACTTCACCCCCCCCCTACATCCCAACTTTTATATCGCATTCACTCTCGGTAATGCTATACGTGCTAGTAGCACTCTCGCTTAACTTGGGATGAAATGCTTAAAAAAATGACATCAATGATTTCTATAGAAATTATGAATCATTCAAATGTGTAGTAGTATGTTGTTTCACATAAGTTATTTTAACTTTATAATTCATACTAATTTTAGACTTTTGAAATATGATAGGAAATAATGTCAACACCCCCTACATACGTTGATAGATAAATCAAGCTTTGTTGTAACACCTTACGGCGTTACTACTGGCAGATCAGAAAATGCCTTCTTTCGAATAACTAATCATTTCCGTTATTAAAATCATTTGAAAAATGCACGCTTCTTTCTAAAGCTAAGAAATAATTAACTAAGCAAAATTATTTTTTTCAAATTTGCTCGTTAAAAATGAATATAGAAATTAGTTATCTCCATTACGTAATAATCCAAACCTTGGGCAATATGGAAAGCAAATATTAGTATATATATATATATATATATATATATATATATATATATATATATATATATATATATATATATATATATATGTGTGTGGGAGAGTGGGGTTAAGGAACATTTATTTTATTAATTTTACATAATTGACCATATATAAAATCATAGACGAACAACGTTATATATTTTGACTGAAGATAAAATGCGCCAACGATAATGGCACACTGCAGAACACACGGTTAGAAACTGTGCAACGTTTCATTGAGTTACGGGCAAACAATGTCGCCAGCATTGAAATTTTACGATATTAAGCAGGCCATAAAATTGATACTCATTGAGGAGATCAAACGATGAATAAAACGCATACTCACCCAGGTGCGTGTGCATGTGTGTATGTGTGTACACGCACACACACACAAGCAAGCTCACAGAGAGAGAGCGAGAGAGAGATAGACAGACAGACAGACAGGCAGACATAAACAATAGCATATAATGAGGGCGATAGGTAAATTGTCGTCTAAATTCCTCAAAAAAATTAAGTAACATTTTAACAGATATATTTACCAAAATTGCAGAAAAATATCTTGAAATAATAAATAGGGAATCTGTTCAATAAAATCGATATTGTCATTAACTACGGCCTCCAGACGACTTCGGAAACTCCTGTACCTCTTCTGGACGGTTTTCCTTGTATAATTTAAGTAATGCTGCCATAATATTTCTTTTTTTTTCATTATTCTGCTTAGAGCTTAGTTCACTCTTTCGATTCGTCAAATACGTATATATCCATAAAAGTTCGGAAAATTGTTTCCTCTTACTACTTAAACTCAATATAATACCACACTGCTTTAAAATTAAATCATTTTCCTCCTAGTTACTTAATATCGCTTGATAATGGAACACATTTAAGTTTAGGAAACATAGAAATTTCCGTTCCACGATGAATATATATTTAAAAAAAAAAAATTACATAATATATAATATGATTAATTCATAAATTTATACAAAAGAAGTTTGTTTTCTGAAGGGAGGGAGAGAGAGAGAGAGAGAGAGAGAGAGATGGGGGAAGCAAGGGAATGAAACAGCTTAAGATTATATATATTTCTAATTATTCTTGACGAGATAAACATTTTGAATGTTCGCCCAGACGGTTCTTTGGGCCGGCTTGCTAATCTACAGAGTTCGCATGAACAGCACGCTACACGTAACAGCCTTCATTTAACGAGTCTCAAAGGACGTATGCTTGTGTTCACTTTTCAATAAAACGCCATCAAGAGATCAGTTTTCTTTAAGGACGGCTTCTTGATCATTCAAAACATCACATGCGAAATTTGTTCCCAATTTCGTTAACCTAAGATAAGATTGTGGCGGCTGTGGAGGACGGTAAACAACAGAAACGAAAAAAAGTTTTTATTCGTAAATATTATGAGGCATCTATTATGACATTTCTAAACGAATGTTGGATAGTATTACTAAGTAAATAATAGAAACTTGAAAGTTGCACTCGCTACAGAATCATAGCTTTCTTCGAGTAAATTATCGAACTTTTTTGCATAAAAAACTGGAACGGAATAGATGAGATATACAAATTCTACATGATATATTTTTTATGCAATTATTTCTTCAATCTGATATTGTTATTTACAAATATATATTTATAAACCTTTCAGAATCTACCTATATTCACTTAATACTTATTAGGATATCATTTACAGATATGTTTTATATGCGTCCTTATCTGAGATATTTAGAATTTTGATGGTATGTGAAATTATTAGTTACTTTTTTTCTGAATCTATCTTACATATCTATAATTCTACCATTATTCCTTGTCTCTAATATTGCTGCAATACACTATTTGCAGTTCTTGCTATTTATTTAGAGATTCTTGCGAAAATTCCAAAGGCGTATCTGCAAAATTATTAGCGTCTCGGCATAGTCACATTCCCACTGTCTTAAAGTTGCTTCCGTGTGTGACTTTTCTATAAATGTTTCGTGTTTTTTTTAATGTATTTAAGTGCAGCTTATTAAAAAGGCCTCATCAGTTTACAGTTAATTTGGCTCGATAGAATGTGAATTTCTATCCTAAGAGTTTCACCTTCTCTCTTCCGGAATCTTAAATTCTAGTCAAGTTTGATATTCAACAATTTAAATGCAATGCCAATAGTTGTCAACTCTCTGTCTGATTACACTTCCGTTGTCTCGCTCCTCAGTAATTTTTTCTGTTTTCACCCCCAATAACCCCATGTGTCTCAGTGGCATAGCTGTCTTGCCCCGACTGATATTGATTAAACGAATAGTATTAATTTATATATATATATATGATAAAAGATTCTTCGGTGAATCGAATCGAGATCTCTAAGTCACTGTGTGTTTATCTAAAAATAAATAGGTTTAAAATCACCTTCATACCTGCCGTGCGCTAACGACTAGTTGTTAGAATTCAGTCGGGTTTGATCCTAGCTTAGAGGCAACCGGACACGTCTAGTCACTGATAATGATGGATAATGTGATATAGAAAAATTACATATATATATATTGATATATATATATATATATATATATATATATATATATATATATATATATATATATATATATATATATATATATATATATATATATATATATATATATATATATATATATATATATATATATATACATATATATATATATATATATATATATATATATATATATATAGTTTATATATATATATATATATATATATATATATATATATATATATATATATATTCAAGTTTTAAAATTACAAACACTAAACCTCCTCCTAATTATCGCTGTTGCTTACATTCAAGGCTTCATTGGCACAAAACTCAGAAGGGGAAGAAGGTTAGGGTTTGTAATAATTTCCAAGTGTGTGTGGGGGGGTGTAAGAAAAAGAGAGAGAGAGAGTGAGTGTGTGTGGTGGTGTAAGAGAAAGAGAGATAGTGAGTATGTGTGTGTTGTGTTTGTGCGTGAATATATATATATATATATATATATGTGTGTGTGTGTGTGTGTGTGTGTGTGTGTGTGTCACTACTAACACTGAATAATTGCACCTAGACTAAGCGCCACAATGACGAATTCGATGTCCCCCATGGGACTATATGATTCAGTCCCAGTTGCAGGCCTAATATGTTTTTACATTTTAGATATGCTTAGTCGAATTGTAAAACCGGAACTAATAGCTCTGGCGGGATGACGGACTCATCCTCATCTCTAATAACAGTATTCCACTAACAGCGGAATTACAAAAGAAAACTGTCAGGCCCTTCAATTTCCTAGGGTTTAAAATCGAGATTTCCTCTAACCTGAAAATAGTTGACTACCGAGTTATCACCCTTATCTGTAATGATGAAACCTTTAAACATTACAAGAAAACGAATCCCTCAACTATATTAATATCAGTTCTAGCCACACCAGAGCTATCGTAAAACAAATACCCACTACCGTTTGCACCAGGATTAATAAATTATCTTCCAATGAAAAAACTTTAATAAGAATAAAGAACTATATGAAAAGCCACCCCACCTAAAAAAATGGCTTCAAAAGTAAACTGTCTTACGCAACCATCATTAGTAATACCGATGCAGTGGAATGTAGGTGTAAAAATAGGAAAAGAAAAATCACTTGGTTCAACCCCACCCACTTCTGCAAACTGTTAAGCAACAACATCGGAGAATATTTACTGAACTTAATTAATAAAGTCTTCAACAAATATATCATTCAAAATTAGCTACTACTTCACTGATAATATGTACCAAATTATTATTTCCAATAACAATTATATTTTAAGTAAAATCCATGGGGAAAAGAAACTAGATCTTACATGAGTCATCCCAAAATATCTTTGTTTCATATATATATATATATATATATATATATATATGTATATATATATATATATATATATATATATATATATATATATTACATGAATCATTCATACAAAACAGATATTGAAGTTATTGATATAAATGGCGAGAATAAATCTCGCAAACAAATTTAATAAATTTCATTAACCCCGAACCTTTATAAGAATGTTATGATCCCTGTTTATAAATACCAGTTGCATAAGGTCTTTTTTATTTTTTTACAAGCTTTCATCTATGCATACAGACATCATCAAGTATGGAAATAGATTTGTGTTTTTACATACCGGTAATAACAGGACAACAAAAGAATAGATGTAATCCGAAATATGTTTTTAGAAATGTGTTATTTTTAATTGTAAGAAATTTTGGAGCGTGCAGTCGCAACGCTGAGGTTGAATTTTTAAATTTTAAGATTGTGCGTTTTTGTACTAATATGGTAAAAGGAAAATTCTTTTCTACTGGTAGTTTTTTTCAGTCAATGTGGCATGAACTAAATTGTTCAATAAGTAGAGGAATGTCACAGTTATTATCCGAAAGTTGCACGTCGGATTAGTTATTTTAATATCAGTTCAATTTACATTACAGGAATCATTCATACTAAAAGCAGATATTGAAGTTAATGATATAAATGGCGAGAATAAATCTCGCAAACAAATTTAATAAATTGCATTAACCCCGAACTTGTAGATGAATGTTACGGTCCCTGTTTATAAATTCCAGATGCATAGGGCCTTATTTTTTATTTATTTTACAAGATTTCATCTGTGCATACAGACATCATCAGGTATGGAAAGGGAATATATATATATATATATATATATATATATATATATATATATATATATATATATAAACTATACTCGTTTGGAAAACTTCGGTGTCTTTATTTGCAAGTAATCAAACCAATACTAATGGGGGGAAAGGTATAAAAAAAAAAGAACCAAGAACATGTACGCTAGCCGAAAATAATCGTCTAGCATGCAAATCCAAAGCCCCCCTCCCTAAAAAAACCGATACGAGTACGCAAAACAACTAAATAAAGTGCTCTACGGTAAGTAGAGCAGACCTAGTTAAACCTAGAGAGCCAGACAAGCATATCAAGGTTTGCCTTCCCTTACGATCCGCTTAGGTGAAACCTTGTTAGGTTTATCTGGCTCTCTAGGTTTAACTATATATTTATATATATATATATATATATATATATATATATGCATAAATACAAATTTTATTTTAATTAACGTCACACATAATTTTATTTTATTAATTGTAATGGACACACATTGATAAGTATTCATGTAATATTTTTGATTTTAGTATTTAATATTCATGGATACTTATTATTATGCATGATTTCTAAGTATTTTTCACGAACCAGGCAATTTAGGCACTAATATAAAAAAAGCTTACTCTCTTTGAAAGATTAAGAAAAAAGGAAAGCACTATTAAGGAACGTGAACATTAAAGGAGGAATCAAGTAGATAGTAGATAAGGATTGGAATTACCTTTCAATTTACGAAGATCAAAGTTGACTGGTTAGCATGAAGCGGGCAGACATTTCTACAAGCGGGAAAGGTGAGAAACGAAATTATCTGTAAAGATATACTGCCTATATCTCGCCAATATAACGGTCAAATGATTAAAGTTTTTTGCTAAATTATCACTCTCGGTTAAATTCATAAAGTTTAGGTAACACAGAGAAAATTTTATCAGAACAGGTTTTTTTTTTAATTCTTTCATCCAAAGCAAGGCGGGAATTCCACTAGTACGTCTGGTGTTACACAGAGTGAAATTGAGAGAAAAGACTGTATAGGTGGGTAGGAAAGGATAATGATGAAAGGGATTCAAGATGGTAGCAGATGGAGATTGTGGTTGCATATAGATCTTTCAAGATTGTTGTTTTCAGAAAAGCAATTAAAAAGATGGAA
The DNA here is from genome assembly GCA_903632075.3 of Acanthosepion pharaonis. Classification (NCBI taxonomy): domain Eukaryota; kingdom Metazoa; phylum Mollusca; class Cephalopoda; order Sepiida; family Sepiidae; genus Acanthosepion; species Acanthosepion pharaonis. The sequence goes on from CAHIKZ030005568.1 coordinate 1,388,860, forward strand.
AATGCAAAAGCGGAAAGTATGAAAAAGAAACTGTTGTAGAAAAGACATCGGGAAACGACGTGAGGAGAGATTTCATTGCAGATCCTTCATTGGATTTTGTCAAGAACATTGAGATGAATAGCAGTGGCTCTAGACCTGAGAGGGTAAGAGTATCCAATACACGGATGGATAGTAGATTCTTCAATGTGCAAGATGTAATCCGACGAGATAAAACTCTCTCGTGCGACATAATGACCCATTTTCCATGTATTAGATGCATCTTTTATTTCGATGATGTCTTTCCACTTTCCAGTTGAAAATGCGAGGCCAAGAAGGTGCCGTGTATCACTTTCCAGGAATATAGTAACAACCATGCTGATAGTGGACAGGAAAGTTTCTCTATGATGGTTAAATCAGGGCAGCTTTGTTTTGAATGCATTAAAATTTACAAAATATTTCCTGTCTCAATTAACCACAAATTGAATGTCTTTTTCAAGAGCAGCAGCAAAGATAACTTTTTCACGTCTGGGGGATTTGCTATTGAGACAGAAGTACATTGGAAGCGATATCTTCATAAATGCCAACTTGGATACTGATGACATCAGGAAGATATTGATGAAGATCAGAAATAGCGTAGAACCCTGGATAGAGACTTGGGGGATACCCGCGTTCTTGTGAAAGGATCTGTAATCGAGGCGATTAAAAACTACCTTCATTTCACGATTTGATAGGAAAGATTGGATTCAAGCACACAATTTTCCAGTAATACCGTAGGCATGGAGCTTACGGAGAAGACCAACGTTTCAAACCTTGTCAAACGCCTTTGAGATATCCAGATACACGAGCTTCCATTATTATTATTGATGGCCATTAGCACATTAGTAGACATGGTAAAACAGAAGCCATATTGTTTATCATAGAGTAGGTCATGATAGGCATGGTGATTAAACACTTCAACATTGTTTAAAGCCTCGAATACTTTAACAAAAAGCGGTAGGAGACAAATAGGGAGATAATTAAGGTGGGTAGGTCAGAAGATTCTCCAGAATTCTTAAAAACAGGAACTACAGGGGATATCTTCCACCAAGCTGGAAAACAGGAAGCGTCGAGTTGTGGAATATGGAGAAAAATGGAGACAGTTTGGAAGCACTTTTCTTTGGAACGACGGGTGAGAACACGTCACCCCCGCTTCCCTTTTGTGAGTTTAATTTACAAACGATATCTGAGACCAATGACATGGCTATGCGCATATCACTCCCTAGAGCCTCTGTTCTAAGAGAGGAAATCGCGTGTGGGTACTCCAAATGAGTTGGGTTTTGAGTTGGAAGAGAATTTCCGGGCAAAGCATCTACTGTAGATATCAGGACTATGAATTGATTGAATAGAGAATAGATTGAGGTTTTGCTGTTGTTCCTCAAACTCTTATTTTATTATTTTCTTTTATTTGTACAGTGAACTTTGCCATGTACAAACCGCGGCGGCCACTCGATGCAGGGGGTACCATTAAGAGGTATTTTATGTGGATATGTGAGGAAGATAACATTTAACGCTAGACTTAAATATATTAAGAATGTTGTGTTCGGGGAAACATCCTGTAGGTGCCGGTCCCAGAGATCAATCTTTCGCGGGAATAAGTTCGAAATTATTTATAGAAGAATACACAGAAAGCGATATTACGGCGGTGGGAAAGACGCTTGAGCCAAGATGACAGGTCAGGACAAATAAGATTGCATATTCTTAGTTTGATTTTATCAAACACCTCAAATTATATATCAGAAGCAGCAGACCTGATGTGGCAGCAATATTCTAAGTATGGACGTATGGTAGATTTATAGGTATGTAAGATAGATTCTGGAGATAACAATTGTCTGGTAGGGCACACTGAAAGAACTTTCCTTGCAGTAGATCTAGCAATTGATTCAATATAAATTTTACTCTGTACAATAACAGAATAAATGGCGTCATATTTTGACTACTGTAAGCATTTTCATTAATGCGCAGACGCGAAAATACGCCTGTCTTTTGATAACATCGGCTTCCGTTTTTATTCCCATCTAAAGGAGAATATAAATATAAAGTCTTCAAGCGCTGAGGACATTGAATCAAATTAGCCATTTTTACCGATAATACAAAGATTTTATGTAGATTTTGAAAACCAACGTCTTTTATTTATTATTCTTTATGTTATGAAATAGTGAAAAATAACTGTTAGTTGAAGCAAAAAGATTTTGGTACGATCTAAGGTCGACACTTATATGTTGTCTCTGAACTGAAAGCCTTTCATTTCTTTCTGAGCTTGTTTAGGTCATATACTGAACTTTGTCAATCTTCTCAAGAAATCTGATGGATTTATGCTAATGATATATTCAATGTGTCTCCTCTTTATAAATTTATTCATAACAACAAAAATAAACTTATGTACCAGTATGAAAATTCAGCACTCATAGCACACGTAATGTTGCGAAGTGACATTTTGAATTTATTTATTTGCTAATCATCAACTAATGTTTATTTCATAATACTGAACTTTAGATAATTTTAGGCCAACACACATTTCAACAACGATAATACCTTTCTAAAATCGCTAGTGTCCGTTGATTTTAACGTACACAACTTGTTACGCTAATTTTTATTTATCTACTTTACATTTTCTACATTGATCGGACTGTTGTCCTTAGCTTTATTGTCATGTCCACGATGTTTCGGCTGTTGTATATTCTGGTATTCTTCAGATGATTGGAATTCCAAATTCAACCGTTTATTTCGTCCGCCGGTGTAAATTGTTCTAGTTCCACATGACATGCCACCTCCATAAGTTTCAGTTATTTCCCTTTAACTTAACTCTACATGTTCCTTTGTTGATCACTGCCGTAGCTGCCGTAGCCAGGTATTGAACTCGCAACTCTGTGGGTCAAGTCAATGGATCCAGCCAACGCTTCTATGTGTTTCTGGATCCAGCTAATGCATTGTATATCTCCCTGAGGACATTTGTGAAGGAATTTTGGTACTTATAATCTTAATAACCACTTTTTAACCAGAGCTCATTTTGCAACTTTTTTGATATTATTTTTTTTTTCATCTAGATTTCCGTATTACTGATTCCAATATTGTATTCATTTCTAAGCTTGGTCATCTTAGAAGATTTTTGTGGCCTAGCCGGAACAATATGTATATGGCATTAAATAAGACGAAAAACATGCGAGTAATGTAAATAGTGTAAATAGTTACAATACCTCATCTAAGAAATATAGACAGATATAAAGTAGGTTGTTTATTAAACGCTGGATCGTTATTGATCCGAACTTCACGTGTGGATTTATTTCTTAAAATGAATACTGTTAAACTGGATGCAATCATTTACATGTATCTGTTGAAGTTTGGATGTTATTTATAATTACGAAAAATTAGAATCTGTCTATATTTCTGAGATGAGGTATTATGTACATTATTTACATTATTCGGACTATTGTCTTCATCTTTGTCGCCATATTTATCACAACGTTTCTTTAACCACTGTGCCATGTGTCTGCAAGGACACATGGCACAGTGGATAAAGGCGTTGGTTAGATCCAGTGAGAGGACCCAAAGATATATGAGTTCAATATCCGGTTAAGGCAGTGGAGAACTTTCAGAGGGAAATTAGCAGGAGATAACTTATAACTGACATCCATCAAACATGACACGTGGAATTAGAACAATCTACCCCAGTGAGCGAAATAAAGGGTTCAGTTCGAAATTCCAACCACCGAAGAAGGCTGGAGCGTACAACGGCCGAAACGTTGTGATAACTATGGCCACAAAGATGAGAACAATAGTCCGAATAGTGTAAATAATGTACGAAAAATTAGTTTAATTTTGGTTATAAAATATGAGAGTGTGTTTTAACGAAGTTCATTATCTTCTTTGATTTCATTCATTCAATTCTACTCAGATGGACTTAGTGGCTCTACTGCCTTGTTTGGGGTGAAGTGATCATAAAGCGATTCTACACTTTAAGAAATATGCTTCAATTTTGGGATAGTGACTTTTGCAAAAACTAAACCAACATCACAATAAAAGAAATGCTGTATTTAAACACACAGTATTTTAATAATTAATATTTATATGAAACCAAAACTGACAACAAAATAATTATTTCATTTATAATAATAAGTATTAACTTTAAACATGTTATGAATAAACTATATGTTGAATACGAAGTTAGAGTACGAGGAATCACCAACTATGTCAATAACAGTCTTTAATCTCAATAATGTCGAAAATTTCTTCGACTCAAGGATAATTAAAATCTGTCCGGCAATAAGTGATTTCGAAACACGCTGAGTCTCGCGTTCCTATTTTAAACAGGGATCAAATAATAGAGAAAAGATCGCACATAGCAACCCCGTACGCGTAATGTCCTTCTAAAAAAATAAAGAGTGTAAAAGGAAGAGAAGGCAGACCTTAAATAGCAAAAACCAGACATGTGCATCCCACCCTTCCGGTAACAAAAGACTACATAATCAGTGCCTTGGAGCAGCCTCGCTTTGATAAACAAGAATCCATCAACCACTCAGTTTCTACGTCTGATGGCCGCTCCATGAGCGCAGGTAATTTCACTTATTTTTCGATAATAATTAAATAACACATTTAAGTAATTAAGAAATATAAAGAGGCGTTTAATTCCGATTAATAAAAACGTAATATATTAATGAAGAAAATATTGAAATAAACAATAATTCTTATATGATATTAGCAATACCTTGGTTAAATAAGTTTTGAAAATAAATGGAAATATAATACATGGGTTTGGATGTGAATAAAGATATAATATATTCAATTAAGTATAAAAAGTGAAAGAATTATTTACTTTATTGCAAGAAATAATTATTACATTCATGAAGTAATTAGTAATCATTGCAGTCAGAGCTGGTGGGGGTATGTACACCCACCAAATTTTTACTCACTGTATTATTTTTTACAGGGTTTTATTTTAACAAAATTCACTAAAGAAGGTAATACAAGAAAAAACAAAATCAAATCAAGGAATTCTATAAATTTCATAAAACACTGATTAAGTGTTTCTTTTATTTGTAACCGAAACAGTTCCTTGTTATTTCATAGATGGTTTCTGCCAATCTGGAGGTACTGAATGGTTTAATTTTTAAACGCTAACCATTTTGGCGCCCCTTGAAAAATTAAGGCTAAATACTAATGTCTCTGCTAGGCCCCTGTTTACAATAAATGATACATGTAATTAACATAGAAAATTAGTAATATCTTAATGTATTTAGTGAGAATAAGAAGCATTGATTTCGTAGAAATTAAAAAAACCCAATATTCATATTAAAGATATATTGACAATAAAAATATTTAATTCATAGTTATAACCTAATAAATATCTTAATCAAGCCGAGCTTTTCGACTTGACGGTCGAACTTTCTGCCTCTGAGCATAAGGGACCCGGACGAAGTTCCGTCGAAGGGCAGAATCTCGTTCGGAGAGAAATGACCAACCCGATCTCGTTTATACGGGTTATACGGGCATTTTTTGGCCGAGCCTACGGGCTCGGGAAACCCACGATAAACTCGGCCTTGTGTCACATGCAAACCTCGTGGGGGTGGCTAGATACCTCATAAATATCTTAACAATACAAAACCATGATTAATACAGAGTAATAAAAATAAAATATATTAATTAATTAAAAAACGATGTATTATTCTGTGACGTGATATTTCATTCAGATATACTGATTTCTTTTACGGAGAGAAAAGTCTGCGAGTAAAAGAAATTTCTGAAAATAAATGCAGACGTTACAGAAATAGGATCTGATGAGAAGTGGCAACAGTTACAGCGAGGTTATCCTGAGGGAGCTGAAGACGCTATCAGAAATTATAATTGGTAGTCGTAATTTTGATATAAGATATGCAAATTATATCTTTTTGAGAACTGTCACGGAATGAAATCTAGAGAAGATCCTAGACAGTGTAGTAAAATAACATCGGGAAAATGTACGAAACATCAGTAGCGGAAGACAGAAAGTATGATCTTCCATTAGAAAAGACGAAGATGCGAGTTACGAATTAGAGATGTCAAAGTCATCCATGTAAAGAACTTTAAATATCTGGTAATAGTTTCCAGAAAGGATGGAAATAGCGACACGAAATCCGATCACGTATCGGAATAGCGAAAGAGAAATTCCAAAGATACATAATATTTACGGAACAAAAACATTTAGCTATAAACAGAGAAACAAGTACATGTTTTCTATGTGATATCCATGTTTTCATAGGGCAATGATTGATGGACAATATTCTCAAGAATGAAGAGAAAATAAGTGTTTCTACCAAAGGATACTGTAAATTAAATTGACGGACCGTTTAATCAACGGAAAAATCTTAAAAAACCATGGCAAAAAAAAGAAAATTTATGCTCAGAAACAGGAAGAGAGTGTTGAAAGTTATTAGATAGATGTTTAGGGAAAGTTTGGAAAACTTAACACACGAAGGGCATATTGAGGACAAGAGCAAAATGGGGATAACTGCTAAAAGCCATAGGGTTTAAGCAAGATTTGGACATATACTAGAGAGACGAGACACATGTAAAAAGTTAAAACGAAATTCAAAGTGCCTCAAAGGTTCTTGAAAAAGTCTGACTTATCTTTAGCAAATAAATGGTCTCAAGCTCTATCTGTCAAATTTACTTTTTTTCTCCCTCTTTCTATACACATACAGACACGCACGTTGGCATATACAAACACACTCACCGACGCACACACACAGGCACACACATACACACACATATATATATATATATGCATAGACACACATACACACACATTATACATATATACAAATATTTCTCTCTCTCTCTCTCTGTAAATATATATATATATATATATATATATATAGATAGATAGATAGATAGATAGATAGATAATATTAGTGGTAAATATACACATACATATGCAAAATATATAAATATATATACATAAATACATACATATACATATATACATTTGTAAGAAAAAAAATTCAAAGAGGATAGAATCCAGGTAGAACTCAATGTCCAGGACAGAGGAAGGATATAATAAAGTCTGTGTGTGTGTGTGTGTATATATATATATATATATATATATATAAAAATATATATTTATATATACGGCATATATATATAGTACGCACAATTGACATAACGTGTGACTGCCAGTCGTTTTCGGTCATGCATCCACCAGGAAAGATCTATCTATCTATCTATCTATCTATCTATCTATGCTCTTTTCAACAACACACACACAAACATATATATATATATATATATCATGCGATTATGCCCAGTACGCTTTCTGACATAACGAAATGTGACTGCCGTTTCGTTTTTCGGTCGGCCATCCACCGGAAAGTTCAATATCTGAATCTATCATATCTAGTCTTATTCTAGGTTTAATAAACCGAATTTCAGACGTCAACAACTACACACACACACACACACACACACACACATTTATATCCACACTTACTTGCTTATATATATATATATATGATTTTGCCTGATATAGAACGGTTGACATCAATATCACTATGCTCATATATATTGACATCTTAAAAGTAACGTTTATTTTAGTAAGAAACAACACCAATTAGAAAATCTAAGTACTATATTAACATTCATTTGTTTACGATTCTCTTATAGAAATATCAACTTCAAAATAAAGCTAGCAAATAGAATTTGAACAGGCCCCAAAATGAGTATTTATTTTTTGATAAGCACACAGTGACTGAGAGAACTCAATTCGATTTAGCGAAGAGTCTTGCATTATTAGCCGTAATAGTCACTGTTTACAAACCCACACTTCCTCCCCAGACAGCTCAACCGAAATAAATTATTCAGGAGCATATATATATATATATATATATATATATATATATATATATATATATATATATATGTATGTATTTAAAATTATAACATAAATATATATATATATATATATATATATATATATATATATATATATATATATATATATAATTATTCATTTTGATGTCTTATCAAGTGATGATGTTGAATGTAGATTGTAGCATAAATGTTTTAAAAAGGTTCAATATTATTAACCACCCCCCGTAAGGGGAAACGCTGTCACATGAGCTGAAATGACCAATCAAAATACAAGTATACGAGAATTTTAAAACCTTGACAACGAATTAAGGTTATAATAACTATTAAATGCTTTAAAGTTAGGGTTATACTAAATTATAATTTATTCTAACTAATAATTATTAAATTGTATATATATATATATATATATATATATATATATTCTAACTAATAAGTACTGAACTGTATATATATATATATATATATATATATATATATATATATATATATATATATATAGAGATAGAGAAGAGAGAGAGAGAGAGAGAGAGATAAATAAATAAATAAATATTGCCGAGTAATGGGCTGTTCATTTCCTTCTTTGCGAAATGAAACTTATGTTGGATCTGGAGATACGTCCGCAGTCACCGCATGGTAGCGTAGAGTGTGAATGGGTCAGGGGATGTATATCTCTGGCTTTTCTTTGTGCTCTCTTCGTCTTATCTATTTTTCTTCTGGTGTTTTCAAAAAATGTTCTTTTTTTCATGAACTTCTCTTCTACAATTCGTTCTTTCTGCAGCTTCCGTCTCCCAATTGAGCGGATCGATTTCTGTCCTCAACAACGTGTTTTCGACCTGTTTCTTTTATCGACGACGTGGGACACTTCGTGGTCTTTCGCCATATGCGATATGTGACAAGGGAATTTCTTTGTGTAGCCGGATGTATAGCATTCGGTGAGGTATCCGGTCTTTTGTATTCGGTGGCGAGTCATGCACTGAGGAGAATTTTGTTGTTTGTGATCCATTCCCCCCACTGGACGTGAGAAGAAGAAATTTCTTTGGACATAAAAGCCTTCGCTCCGAATTCTTAGAAGTGACCTATGGGTCGCTGCTCCATAGCGCGCGTACGCACGCAAGGAATCACAGATACACAACTGTTGAAACCATCCACATAGTTAAACCAGGAAGTGGCAGGTAGGTTCGTGTTGACAGCTTCCTTCGGGCTCCCGACTTGACCTCGTAGGTAGAACATCACCTTGACAGCCTACTCGACGCGCATGGATCGTTATTAGACCTAGTCCCTTACTTGAATGTTTGGCGCCATTGATGAGCCTATCAGGAGACGGAGCTGACGACAGCATTGTATTCAGTTTAAAGGAGAGGCGCAAGCTCCTCCCCTACGACAAACTATATACACGTTACGTACTTTACAGTATTTTATAAGCTCAGATAAAATTGAAGTTCTTTTATTATATAAATAATAAGACTAACAAAAATACTAGATAAATTATGAAAAAGTACATAGAAAAGCAAACACAAATACTGAAAAGTTTGTTAGTATTAGAAACAGCAAAAACAAAATATGAAAATATATATCGGCGTTTAAGCCTAAAATACTTTATATTATTGAGATTATGAAGTCATTAACACATATAACATCATATAAAATTCATTAACTGATAAAATCGTATTTCCATACATATATATATATATATAGAGAATATATATATATATATATATCTTTATAAATATATATATATATATATATATATATATATATATTTATGATGATTATATATTTAAACATATATATATATATGATTATATTATATATATATATAATATATATATATATATATATATATATATATATAAATATATGATTATATATATATATGGAAATTATATATATGGAGATTATATCTATATATATATGTGTGTGTGTGACGTCCCCCGGTGTCGTTGCGCCAATTGTGACGTCTGCCTGGCCACGCCAGCCGTGCTGTCCTTGTCGCGGCGCCAATTGCGACGTCACACTGTCTGTCTCCGCGCCGTCGCCGTCCTATCCTGTCCCGTGACGACCAATGTGACTTGGTATTGGTCGCGGCACCAAATGTGACGTTCTAAACTTTTGCCGATTCTGATGGGAATCTGGTTAGATTCGGTATCAGCCTTGTCGTTCCCAGCTCGCCTCCAACGTCTGTTTACCGAAGTAACTGCTTTGATTTCTAGTCTAACCTACCTACGTTGTGATTTGATCTTAGGTAGACGAAATCAATCAGTCGCCGGGCCGTAATGCAAGCTGAGTCCGGACAAGGATAATATCGCATAAGTATATGTAAAAGAAAATAATGTAATAACTCGAAAAGTTCAAATGTGTTAAAAAAGGTTAACAATATTTTATATCTGGTTGCTGAATACTGGATTGCGACTTCTTTCCAACCCGCTATATGGATTCGTGACACTTTGTGTTTGTTAGGCGTGTCTTAACATCTTAAGTTGTTTGTTCTTTAAGAAACTGGTTCTTGGTGTATCTTAAGGCGATATTCGTAAAACTTGTTTTGGTGGTGTGAGTCTAAGTCGTTCTTAAAAAATAAATTGTTCTTGGTTAGAAGTTGAGTTCGGAATTGCGTGAAATCTAAGTCAGCTTCTGTGAGGCGGGTCCGCAGAGCTCTCAGCTCACTGCAACTGCTTGTCTGTCTGTCTCAAACCCTAACTGCGAACCTAACTGCTTTTCTCTCGCTGCGACTCTGCTTATATGGACGCCGACCAAAACCTGGGTGGGCTTGTCTGAGTTTGAGGTTCCTTGATAATTCTTAATCCACAATCCACTTCTTTGTTTTCGGTCAGGAATTTTTTTTTATTTTCCATTTTTGGAAGTCCTTCTAGATTCTTTCTTTTTCATATGGGTATCTCACCCAATATCTTCAGGGGGCGTTAACAGCTTTTTCCTCTCTCTCACAGTGGCATCTCACGCCGATCATTTCAGGAGGGCGTCAACAGGCCTCCCCTCCTTCACATGATTACCTCCGACTAACGCTCACGCCACCATTCATTAAATTGGCGCTCAGCAGCGTGCGTGTGGCCGGACTAGCCTCGGTCGGTTTAAAAATTCTTGCTCAAAGAAAAAAAAATATCTTCCTTTTTCTTTTTCTTTTCTTTCTTTTTCTTCTTTTCGACAACAACCCAATACGACCCGTAGTGTGGTCTTTTAATCTCAATTTTATCCTGAATGTCACCTGGGATTCATTACTCGGGACCTTCGCCAAACAAGTGGGTGGTCAATTGAACGTATCACACCTTGGTGGCAATTATTCGTTCTGATAAAATAATTTTGCTTATCATAGCCAGCTCCTGACACGAAACAGGTGACATTTCCCTAGATGGCTAATGGGTCAATCTTTTCTTCCTGGTGGTCCAGCGGACATTTTTCCCACGACCCAGTGCATGGCCTAGTTAATATTATCTCTCAGTTTCTGTTTCTTATGTCACTCGACCAACCTGAAATTTCCATTATCGCCAGAATATATATATATATATATATATATATATATATATATATATATATATATATATATATATATCATTTGATAAAAATTAAATGTTACGCTGAGCAGGCACATCATATAATCGGGTATGCAGGCCGGAAGACGTAATAAGTACTGTTTAAAATGAAGAAAGAGCCTCATACAAACTTGATTTTCATTTAAAATAATTCTATACAACCAAATATATACGTACTGCAGATCCGAACATTTACGTCTCAAAGTTAAAAGGGGGGCATTTAAAATTATTTTTGCATATATACAAAAGGGGAAAATATACTGAAATAACAAGGATGCGAGACCAATAGAACAATTGCCATGAACCTATTTATATAAAAGACAATAGTAAGTCTCATGACGATCTTTGGAATGTGACTGATAGCTGTGTGATATCACCGTTCTCAAATTTACATATTTTTCAACATGGGATTAAAATTACTTGCAATTCATTTATGGATAATGTAGGACATTCTGAAATATTATTTATTCATAACGACAACGGATGTCATAGAAAAGAAGAAGATATAAGCACAATTATACCGCGTACGGTCAACACGCGGAAGGAAGAAAAAGTGTAAATTAATTGTATATATAAAATAGTACATTATGCATCTGTCCCTCAGATGAAGAAATCGAAATAAAACGCAAGAGAGAGAGAGAGAGAGAGAGAGAGAGAGAGAGAGAGAGGCCTTCATGTCTCAGTCGATAAAGAGAACAATCATCAACAATATCGTCATCATTCTTATTCCAATGACCTGGTAATAGAACATTAAACTAGGTCTCAAAATGGCCACCTCAGGAACATAATGTTGTCAATGAATTTCGACATCTATGTACATATAGAAAAAAAAAAACATCAAGAACGAATATAATAGATTGGTAAACATCTGACCTATATTAGTGAATAATACCAGAAAATGTACACCAACACACACACACACACACACACACACACACATATATATATATATATATATATATATATATATATATATATATATATATATATATATATATATTTGTAAAGAGGCATGTTTGGGGAAAAGGATACAGAGAAGGACGGGGAGCAGAGCATGGTCAAGGTGTCAGATGTCGATTGACATTACACTTGAATATTTGGATATTATACTCATCGGAGAAGCAAGTATGAGCAAGGGAGTTCCACAGACGGGAAATGCAGAAGGAGAAGCCTGCTTTAGACGGTTACATTTAATCGTTTTCAGAGTGAAAGTTTTGGTCCGACATGCCAGCCTGGTACCTCGGTTAAATTCATGCAGTCCGGAAACTAGCGAAAGTAGCCCGTCGAAACAGTTCTCTTGAAAATACTTGTAGAAGAAAAAGAGAAGCCACAATACGTGTGTGTAATAGCGATTGTAGACTAGATTCCAAATTAGGGCCAATCATCTTGCATATTCGTCTGGGTTTTGTCGAGGACCTCAAGACGTACAGCGGGATGACCAGGACATATATGACAGCAATATTCCATGCAAGGACGGATGATTGATTTATAGATTTGAAGGATGGACGCAGGCGAGAAAAAAAACTTTCTGATACGAGAAAGAGAACCAAATTTCTTGCAGTAGATAATGCTATTAATTCAATGTATTTATTCCACTCCATGTCAGTGGACAGCGTGATACAAGCAGGCATAACTAGGCGATCTCCAGGAGTTGGTAATCAGCCATTCTGATGGGAGACTGGTGGGTTCTCTGCAGTGGGTAAAGTAGAGCAGTTTCGTTTTGGAGGCATTAATTTTACAAACCATTTCCTGCCCCAGTCCAACACAGATTTGATGTCCTTTTCGAGATCTGCGGCCAGGTTAGTTTTGTCAACGATACCAGAGTTTCTACCGAGGCAGGTATAAATAGTAGTGTCATCAGCGTCAGGTGATAATCCATTGGTATATAATCCAAGCGAATACTAATACAAAATATTAAATTTGATTCACAAGAGATCATTGTATTTATTTATTATAAAAGAGCATATAAACTACATAGAATAGAAATAAAAATTTACCTCATTCGAATAGCTATTTCAACCAACAAATCATTATATAGATATAGATATAGATAGATAGATACATAGATAGATAGATATGACAAACTAGAAAGTTTTTTTTTGTGACGCATTTCATCCGTTAGGATTTCATCATATTGTGCTTTGTTGACGTTGCCATGTCCACACATGCTCACAAAACAAGAAACACAGGTAGTTTCAAAAATTTTGAAAGAATATTTTTCAAAATTTTTTTTTCTCAATGT
>CAHIKZ030005568.1:1407500-1457500 GCA_903632075.3 Acanthosepion pharaonis
ATATCGGAAAGTAGCATCGTACTTCCCGATAAAATGTAGTATTTCACACCATGCTCTGATAATGTTGGCAAATGTTTGAGAAACATAGACAAGAATCCATGCAATAAAAAGTAAACGCATCTCTTCTGTTTTCATATTCAAGATGTTGTGTATATAACGTTTAAAAATTAAATTTTTTAAGTGTTTTTCTTTGTAATGAAAAATTTAAAAATATGATACATACATTATTAGGAATGAGTAACATATATTTGTGCAACTATTATTATAATATATTAGAAAACAATTAAGAATTGTATCTAAAATTATTTTCCGTAGAACATAATATTAAATAATAGTAAAAAAGTTACGGTAAGGAGGCACAGTGGAGTAATGGATAGCGGCTCGGATTGAGGATTCGGAGAGGCGAGTTCGAATTGTAGTCGAATCCATTATATTCATGTACGTGCTAATACCCTCAGGAAAAGTATGAATCCTTTTCTTCTCTCCACAGCTATGGGTAAATAGCAGGACCGACTGATCTACCGCGGAAAGAATTGGCAACCTACCTCGTCAGTCACATAAATGAGTGAAATAAGTCACGATAAATTGAATAACGTTGTTACGAAATCAAACTTACATGATGCGATACAAACGTAGTAAAAGCGCATAAGTTAACGTTTGTGAAATATACCTGTGAATATGTTATAGAGTAGTTTTCACAGTGGAGGCTTGTATTTCACTATGTCGATCCTTAATTAGGTCCGACGTACAAAACGTTAGGAACTTGAAATAATAGATAATGACGCAGCAAGGTAATTGTGATGGTTGATAATTAAATGTCCGACATCGACTGACTCACTCAACTCCACTGAACCCCACTAGCGACTGCTACTACTACTACTTAATGTTGGAGAGTCTATTTACCATAGAATAGGTACGTTCCGGTATAACAGAATATTTTCTTTAATACAGTCCGGGGGGATTTCAAGAGAAAGTAAGAAATGTGTAACCAAATATTTTTAGTTGTTTGATTGATTCCTTCTCTGTAGACTATATCACATTTGCGGGGTATCGAAAACCAGAACATTTTTAGACTGTAAAAACATTATGAGATAATAATACTTTCGTGATACAAGTCTTATTAATTGACCACTAGCTGTTACAGAAGTGGTGCATTCATACACTTCCCAAGGTGCATAAATGACTATAACGAAGGCAGCTGGAATTCAAGTGTGGCTCTCCGCTTAACAGATGCAATCCATTACCCATTACATCACTTACACATCTAAGCTTACAACATCTGGTATTCCTAGACGGTCACCCATCTAGGTACTGACCAGGTTCGACGTTGCTTAAATTGGTGGATCGTACGGGAAGCAGCATTTTAACAAGCATTGCCGTAAGATTATATTATTCGTGACTTTATATATGTCATGGTTTTGTTTTCTTTTGTTTTATGGTCACCGGCCAGTTCCCTGCTGTGTATCTGTCAACGTTTTCTGCATCTACGCTGTTTTGAAAGATCCACGGCAAGACTCGAGAAAAGAAGAGATTTTCTGTTCTTGGTCGAAACCTCGTCTTACAGATATTTTATGATCTTATAAAATACAATAATCCAAAAATTTAAAACACTTGGTATAATGTGTAAACGGTGTTTATTGAAATAGGAGTACAAATTATGTACAACATTTGTTGATGGAGATCGTATTTACGGCTGACTGTTCTTGAGATTCCGGAAAAGAAGATCAGAGATATCTTTCGTAGAATCCTGTCTTTAAAGAATAGTCAGAATGGTTCCAAAAATAGTATGCGCATAATTTGGTATGTGACACTAGCATTTTGTATAGTAGTTTTTTTTTGTTTTTTTTCTTTTATAATGTTACTACTAATAATGAATACATACTTTTTATGTACCTGATGTAGTTATTACTATCAGTAGGTTTTATATATTTGTGGATTATCTTCATGGTGGTCGCCACGGCAATCTCTTCTTTTCATCAGCGAGTGGCACGTACATCTACAATTGCAGCTTTTTCTACAGTAACATTTTCAGGAAAGAGGCAAACATGTTTTTCTGGTAAATTTCTATTTTAACACCCGCGCTAAATATCCCTTAAAATTTTCCAAAATTCTCATAATTCCGTGTAAATGCACATGCTGAACTCAAATTAACAAGTAAATTATGAAGAAAGCTACTCTTTTGGAGTCATCGGGAAAAAAAACGGACTTCTTTTAGGTCATTCTTCCCCCATTACTGCCATAGTGTTCACTAATACGGTGCGGGGTACTTCAGCTGGCGTAATCAGAAATTGTGGCCTATTTACTTCATTACAGCTATATCTCTTTTTGAAATCACTAAGCATTATCGTATTTTTTTTCCTTTTTACTTTTGATAAGTGTAGTCTTATTTATAGCAGGAAACTTTAAACAAAAACTACTTAAATAATACAATAATTTTTTTTTCTGTGTAGAATAGCAATGAAAAATTAAAAGAACAAATTAAATAATGAAAATAATGCTTTTTTTATTTTAAAATTGAAAATAAAACAAAAATTAATGCACAAACTTGGTAAAAGTAGACGGGTTGATTGTATTATTTATTTTTTTTAATATGTCCCATTTTCTACAGAGAAAGAAAACCCCTCCCATAACCTTAACACGTAAACCTAAAGTTAATCTGTGTAAAAATGGAGACATATTAAAAAAAAAAAATTAATAATACATTAAACTGGATTGACTTTAGAGTTAGGTGTTAAGGTTAGGGATGGGGTTTTCTTTCTGTGTAAATACGGGGACAAATTAAAAAAACTAAAAAAAAACTATAAATAATTTTACAAGTTTGTGCATTATTATTCTTTTTTTATTTTCAATTTTAAAATATAAAAAATGCTTTATTTTAATTGTGTAATTTGTTCTTTTAATTTGTCATTGCTATTCGAAACGGAAAATGGTTCTATTGTATTATTTAATTTGTTTTTGTTAAAAATAAAATTACATTTAACAAAAAAAAATTTTTTTTACAGTAGTGTGTAGTGATTTTCTTCAAGGAAATTCTGTAAAAGAAGTAAATAGGCCAAGGGAATCCGGAAGTACTACGCAGTGAATCAGTATTCATGATGACAGTAATGGGGGACGAATGGCCAACAAGAAGTCCGATTTTTTCTTGTCGATAACACTAAAACGTTAGTTTTCTTTATAATTTACTTGTTAATTTGAGTTCAGCATGTACATTAGAACGGAATTATGACGATTTTAAGGGATATTTAACACGGGTGTTAAAATAGAAAATTACCGTTTTCTTTGATTAATCAGTGAGCACAAGTCTATCCATTCGCCAATCAAATACGGTTAGTTAATTACCAACAAAAATAAAGATATATAAATTGATATTTGATATAGGTACTGACATCACGAGTATCGTATATCTTTACATGGAACCTTCCAATGTGACGTTATGCATCTAATATGTATTATAATTAAATGGTTAGAAAAAATAACTCGGTGAACTTTCAGCCAAGGCGATTTCCGGTAACAAATATGACGTCGTCCCCTGGTCGCAGCGCCAACTGTGACGTTCTATCCTGGTCTACCACGGCACCAATTGTGACGTCCTCGCCGCGGCGCCAGCTGTTCGCTCCTCGCTGCTCCGTTCGGGTGTCGCTGCTCCAAACGTGACGTCCGCCTGTCGCGTCAGTCGTGTTGTCTCGTCCTGTGACGACCAACTGGCTTGGTATCGGTCGCGGCACCCAAATGTGACGTTGTAACCTTTTGGTGATTCGGGTGGGAATCTGGTTAGATTTGATATCAGCCTCGTCGTTCCCAACTCGCTTCCAACTCCTGGTTACCAAGGTAACTGCATAGATCTCCAGTCTGCCTACCCACGCTGTGAATTGATCTTAGGCAGATGAGATTAATCAGTGGTTGGGGCCGTCATGCAAACCGAGTTCAACGTGGGTGATACCACACAAATATGCATAAAAGAAAATAAAATGAAAACTCAAAAAGTTCAAAGTATCAAAGAAAAAGGTAACAAACTTTATGTCTAGTTGTTCGATACATAGGACTGCATCTATCTCCCGACCCGTTCTATGGATTGTGACACGTCGTTTTCCGTTAGGCGAGTTTTAACGCTTCAAGTTGTTTGCTCTCTAAGAAATTGGTGTTTCGGTGTGTCTTTGGACGAAAGTCGAAAAAAACTTATTGTGGTGGTCTGGATCTAAGTCGCTCTTCAAAATAATTGTTCTCGGGTTGAAGAGGAGTCCGGAATTTGCGTGAATCTTGGTCAGCTATCTGCGAGGCGGCTTCAACTGGAGACTGACTCTTCGCTGCAACTCCAACTCAAACTGAAATTTGAACTGGAACTGATTTCTGCTCGTTGTGGCTTCGCTTATATGGACGCCGACCAAAACCGGAGTGGGTCTGTCGGCGTCGGGGTTTCCTCGATAATTCTAAATACATATCCACCTCTCTGGTTAGGAATTTCCACTTTTTTCCATTTTTAGAACCTTTCCTCACTCCTCACCTTCTCACCATACTTCAGAGGGCGTGAACTGCCCTCCCACTTCTTCGTAGCAGCTTCTCATACCTACACTCTGGATGGGCGGCGACAGCCTCCTTCGTGCGTCACGTGATCACCACTTGACCAATGATGTCTTAGTCGGGCGTGGACAATTCGCGGCTTTGTTTCGGAAAAAAAAATATCTTGCTTAACTAAAAAAAATTATCTTTCCTCCTCCTTCGTGCGTCACGTGATCACCACTTGACCAATGATGTCTTAGTCAGGCGTGGACGAATCCGCGGCTTTGTTTAGGAAAAAAATATCTTGCTTAACTAAAAAAAATTATCTTTCTTTTTTTATTTTTTTTTTACTTCCTCCTAATCGGAGTTATTATTTTCCCTAGCCGTAACGGCGGTGGTCATAATTCTTGTTCTACACCTGGTCTTCGTCAATTATTTCATCGCCAATTATCAGAATGGGTGGCTCTTCTTAACACGGCCAACGTCGCCCCGAAAAGTCATTTCTAAATTCCCATTCATTTCCCTTCGGTACATATTTCTGATAACATAATTTTATTATCGCAGGCCAAGGATGTTCCGTCGAAGGAAATCGGTCAGCGGACACTCGTGGGTGGCTTTTAATTTTTCATATCTGTCCAAAGTCCTTTTAGTTGCCTGTTTTTCGTCACTTATCGAAATAACATTTTCATTTGAATTTTTCTTTGGCCAGTCGGTCTGTAGTTGATAATAAGATGCCTTCCCGTACCAATAGTCCGTTTTCATATCCTTAGATAACACAGCCGTCGCCAAAACATATCTGATTCTTTCTTTCTTTCCCTTTCTTTTTACTCAGAATTTCCCTGTCATTATATATGACACCCTTTCGCCATTTGTTACTTATCAAAATATCCCTTATCCATTGTCTCTTAGCCGTGTGTGTGTTCTGCTTATCATCCACGATTCGGTCCCTAGCCTATCCTTTTCTTCTTTTCTTTCTTTTCTTTTTCTGCCTCGTTAAATGGTGCCACACAAATATCAACTGAAAGGCGTTTAAGAAAATCCTAGTCGTTTTCATTGCTAGTTCCATTTAAATATATAGTCGATTCAAATTACACTATTCTTTCGTATTATAACAATTACGTTTCATTAGATGCTTTTCGTACGTAGACAAACATGTTTCCCTCCTCTATTTTTAACTGCAGTCAAGCTTCGACATGACATTTCTGCTCTCGCCATAGTGTCATATGTAAGAAATTTGAAGAAGAATTGAAAAGACGCCACAGAATGTATGAATAAAACTAGATATATTATTCAGAAGAATACTAGAATATTAAGAAACTATGCATCATTTCATCTCCAGTGAATCTTTCAAGATCGTAATGACAGAATACTTTGACGAATACAAATATGTTGAATTAATAGTATTATTTCATAATAGAAAAGTTTTACAAGAATATGTCTCATAAACGTGAAATCTCTATCGATCAACTAAGAAACGTGACATATTTACATAAAAGTAAAAATATATTTCAGAGCATATCATGAGAATACAGAGAATTATTTTAAATAAGACCAACAATATTAAAAATTGTAATAAGCTGAACAAAACTAGAATAATTTGTATATTAATCATAGATTGCCTCTTAAAAATCGGAGCACATTGTAATATAACTTAATACATCAGTTGTAGATTTTCAACAACAGGAACAATTAAACTGTATAATACGAGTAACGCAAAGAATAAATAATATAACGAAGAATTTGAAGTTCTACACTATTTAGAACAAAATGTTTGGAAGGAAACTGCCATGACATTGTAAAGAGTGCTAATATTTTGTATATTTGAGAAACCTATGTTCCACGAAAATAAAATCAGCAGTAAATGGATGCCAGATATTTCCTTTTGCCATAAATAAACGAAATATTGTCATAGTCTCTCTATATTTCTGAGATGAGGTATTATGTACATTATTCGGACTATTGTCGTCATCTTTGTCGCCATATTTATCACAAAGTTTCGACCGGCTTTCTTCAGGTGGTTAGAATGTCGCACTGAACCCTTTATTTCGCTCACTGGGGTAGACTGTTCTAGTTCCACATGCCATGTTTGATGAATGTCAGTTTTCAGTTATCTCCTGTTAATTCCCCATCTGAAAGTTCTCCACTGCCTTAACCGGTTATTGAACTCACACTCTTTGGGCCCTGTCACTGGATCTAACCAACGCTTTTATACACTTTGCCATGTGTCCTTGAGGACATCTGGGTATGAATTTCTGTGTATTATGAACCTAATATCTTCAGCAACCATTTTTTTTTACCAGTGCTCATATTGCAATTTTGCTGTTATCATTTCATGATTTTACCAGATCTCATATTGCAACTTTGTTGTTATCATTGTTTTCTCTGGCACTCCTTATTACCGGTTCCCATATCGTATTCATTTCTATGCTTGGTCTGCTCAGGAGATTTTTGTGGCCTAGCATATGTTCTGATTCCTTAAGTTTACGAATTTTCGAATGGTGTTCCTTGTCTATGATCTCAACGTGATTTCACAGATGGCGATGATCTCCCTTCTCTCTCCATATTTGCTCAGCCACCCCTGATTTTTCCACTTTCCCTCGTGTTACAGCTTTCTGGTGTTCTTGAAGCCTTACCTTGAGGGGGCGGCCTGTCTTTCCTTTATATTCCTTTCCGCAGCTGCACGGGTTATTATCATAATTTCCCGGTAACTGCTCCGACGAGCTATTTTCGCTAGTTCCCAGACAGCATAAATTTAAACCTGTCACTAGTACGGCATCTCAGTCCCACTCTTTCACTGTTGAAATTGTTAAATGTAGCCGTCTCTTCTACTCCAATAGCTACATGTCTCGCACTGATCGTCTGTGGAACTCCCTTCCTCTTACTTGCTTCTCTAATAACTCTAATCACCAGATTCAAATGTCAATCGACATCTTCAGATGACTTGATCTATTCCTCCTTCTTCTCTTCACACTTTCCTTATCAGGCCTCTTTACACTTTGTTGTGGAGTAGTTTTTCACAGTGGAGGCTTGTATTTCAAGAAGTCGTCCTAAATTAGGTTCAACGTACAAAACGTTAGGAACTTGAAAATAAGAGTTGACGCAGCAATCTAGTTGTGATGGTTGGTACTTCAATGTCCGATATCGTCTGAGGCGCTAAACACCACTGAGTATTTATCATTTCACCCACGGGAAACGAATATGGCACAAGGCCGGTTTTATTGTGGGTATCCCCGAGCCCGTAGGCTCGGCCAAAAAAATAGCCTTTGAAGCCGATTAGACGGGTTCAGGCCCTTTCTACCTCCCCTACTAAACCTTGCCCTTCGGCAAAGCCTCGTCAGGTTCCTCTCTGCTAATGCAGAGAGTTCGACAAAGGCGTGCGCAGTCAAGACCGCTAAACACCACTGAGTATTTATCTTCTCACCCACGGAAAAGAATATGGCACAAGGCTGGTTTTTTGTGGGTTTTCACGGAGCCCGTAGGCTCGGCCAAAATTAAGCCTTTTTTGAAGCCGATTAAACGGGTTCAGGCCCTATCTACCTACCCGGACGAAACTTTGCCCTTCGGCAAGCTTCGTCGGGTTCTCTGCTAATGCAGAGAGTTCGACAGAAAGGCGTGCGCAGTCAAAGACCGCTAAACACCACTGGTATTTATCTTCTCACCCACGGAAAAGAATATGGCACAAAGGCCGGTTTTTATGTGGGTTTTCCCGAGCCCGTAGGCTCGGCCAAAAATATAGCCTTTTGAAGCCGATTAAACGGGTTCAGGCCCTATCTACCTCCCGGACGAAACCTTGCCCTTCGGCAAAGCCTCGTCGGGTTCCTCTGCTTACGCAGAGGTTCGACAGGAGGCGTGTGCAGTCAAAGACCGCTAAACACCACTGGTATTTATCTTCTCACCCACGAAAAAATAATATGGCACAAGGCCGGTTTTTATGTGGGTTTTCCCGAGCCCGTAGGCTCGGCCAAAAAATAGCCTTTTGAAGCCGATTAAACGGGTTTCAGGCCTGTCTACCTCCCCGGACGAAACCTTGCCCTTCGGCAAAGCCTCGTCCGGGTTCCTCTGCTTACGCAGAGAGGTCGACAGGAAGGCGTGTGCAGTCAAAGACCGCGGGACGCCACTGAGTATTTATCTTCTCACCCACGGAAAAGAATATGGCACAAAAGGCCGGTTTTTATGTGGGTTTCCCGAGCCCGTAGGCTCAGCCAAAAAATAGCCTTTTGAAGCCGATTAAACGGGTTCAGGCCTGTCTACCTCCCGGACGAAACCTTGCCCTTCGGCAAAGCTTCGTCCGGGTTCCTCTTACGCAGAGGTTCGACAGGCGTGCGCAGTCAAAGACCGCAGGACGCCACATTTATCTTCTCACCCACGGAAAAGAATATGGCACAAAGGCCGGTTTTTTTATGGGGTTTCCGAGTCAAAGCCTTTTGAAGCCGATTAAACGGGTTCAGGCCTATCCACCTCCCGGACGAAACCTTGCCCTTCGGCAAGGCCTCGTCCAGGTTCCTCTCGCTTACGCATAAGGTTCGACAAGGCGTGTGCAGTCAAAGACCGCGGGACCTGACTCCGAACTGGCGACCGCTACTGCTACTTATTGTCTATGGGGAGGTCCATTACCATAGAATAGGTAGTATAACACACTTGCTCCCACTTTCTGTAAATCCTTGCGTTCTAGTGGCACTCCCGACTTGCTTCCCGCGAAAAGTTAAAAAAAAAAAAAAAAGAGAGGGTGTGAACAGATGCTACACGTTGATCCCAGCTTGATGGCCATTGAGGGAATAAAAGTGTAACTCGAGCAGCACTGGCTATTTTTTCAATAATGAGGGAATATTTCCTTAGAAATCATTAGCATTACCACCGCCATTAATACAAGTTGAAATTCTATTAAATAAATGTATGTCGCTATATCACAAGACTTTGAATGGACGGAAATTTAGGAACAAGCTTTTATCGCTGAATGTGTGGAAATAAGTTTCCCGGTTCTTCCTATATAGTTAGCTTAAAACTAAAAGTATAATTCCATTGTGAAATTTCGATTATATGGTCTGGAAAAAATGGGGTAATTTATACATTCTTGTCAGCTTAAATGAAAACAAACGATAATATCTTTTTCCATGTAAGATTTTGGCATATGATAAGAACAATATATTATATATATATATATATATATATATATATATATATATATATATATATATATATATATATATATATAGGGGGGTTTGGTGTGTGTGGATGGGTGTGTGGATGGGTAGGGTAACAATATACATTCACGCATAAATACTTGCACGTACGTAAGTATATTTAATAGTAAGGTTTTATAAATATAGTGCTCAATCTTATGAAACAGAGCAATAAGTATATATTACTGAAGATATATAATATCCCACATCGAAAAGAAAGCCGAAAATATGTGCTTCCTTAAATCAACGGTTTTATCAAGGATAATTGTAGCCATCATTAAAATAAAGACAAGATAAGAAAATGAATTACCAAAATCGATAACAAATCATATTTACAAGCAATTATAAGAGAATTACACTGTGTTAAATTGATCATATTACCTCTAGTATGTTATCAATATAACAATAAGAAAAAATGATGTATCATATCAAAAGTCGGTTCAAAAATTTAAATGCAAAAATTTAGTATATTTACTTACCATTGAATGCACTGTTAAGGGACAGTAATTTCCAAAAAAGAAGAGATGCTATTATTATTTTTTATTTTAGATCATTTGATTTCTGGTGTGTGCACATTTCGTTCCAGGTCCCTCAAGAGACCTAAGATTAGAAATGGCATGACAACATTTTCCACTGACAATATATATATATATATATATATATATATATATATATATATATATATATATATATATGTATGTATATATATATATATTACATAGATAAATCCTTCGTAAGGTTTTGGCTGTACTCGTGAGAACAATTTTCTTTAAGGCATGCGATTCTAGGGATCCCTTCATTTAGTCTGCTAGAATATTTTTCCAACCAATCCGAGGGCTCCAACTTCAACAGGGTTTGTTGATGTTCCCAAGTGCCACATTTTTGAGATTTTGATTTCAAGGTACTTGCATTTTGATAAATTTATAAAGATCTTCAAAGATAGATGCAGTCTGCAGGGACAGCCATATTAATAAGGAGACATTTTTTGTTTGCGGTCTCTAATAACAATGCCTGGGCGGTTAGCTTTGATTGTTCTTTCTGTGTGTATTTTTAGTCCCATAAAATTGTAACATGTTTCTGTAACCGGGTCTGGGTGGTCTTCATACCAATTTCTTTCAGTTTCCTTTTCATTGATTTTCCAGTGCAGATATTGGCCACATCTGACATGCCGTTTTTTTTATTGTTTCTTGGTAATTATCACAGAACCTGCATTTTGTGCTAACACGATATTTTAGTATGTGTAATTAATAATTTTATGTGTGCTTGATAAATTTTATCATTATTATTATTATTATTATTATTATTACTATTATTATTATTATTAATAATACTATTACTACTACTATTACTACTAATAATAATAATCTAACTAGAAATCACCAAGAACTCACACTAAATATAAAATAAGTGTGATCATAAGTTTTTACTTTTTACAAAAATTATCAGTGAGAAATATCATGAAGCCATTTTTGATGTTAGGTCTCTGGTTGGGACCCAGAAGGAAATGTGTATACCACAGAAATCAAAGGAAGAAAAATAATAATAATAATAATAATAATAATAATAATAATAATGTACCTTTTAATTGGTTAGTGGAAAATATCATGATGCCATATCTAACTTTAGGTTTCTGGGAGGGAACCGGAAAGAAATGTGTACACACAAAAAATCAAAGTAAATAATAAAATAATTAAAAACATGAGTGTGTGTGTGTGTGTATATATATATTTATAAAAATATATATATATATATATGTGTGTGTGTGTGTGTGTGTATAATATATATATATATCAAACTACAATGACTTTAAAATCGAAATCTCAAAAATTTTGCACATGATAATCAACAATTCCACTTGTATTTGCTGTCCTCGAACTGATTGAGAAAAATATTCCAATATACTCATTGAATATGAAAAACAATATTCTCACAAGTAAACCCCACACTTTACGAAGGGCTTTATCTATGTAAAATTTGGGTGATTTTTTTCCCCTCAAAACTGCTCAGTGGAAAATGTCATAATGGTATTTCTGAACTTCGGTCTCTGGTCGCGACCGCGAAAGAAATAAATACACACCAGAAATCATAGGAAATAATAATAATAATAATAATAATAATAATAATAATAACAGCAACGTATCATATAACAGTCCTGGTTCTTATGCTTCATTGTATAATAAGATTTGGCGTACTAACAGGAAGATATTGTGTCTTGGATATTTAAGATAGTGAAAATCCGTTTAAGCACCATACATTTTCATGTCAGTTGCTTCAACATAACAATTTGAATTTGTTCTTTAGTGATGACGTACCGCGCGTCTCTGCTCTCGAGGGAAACTATTAGGGTAGCATTAAGGCTGATTTTGAGAGCGCGATTTTATTAATTGTATAGAGATAAATGAGAACGTCTTCAGTCCGTGGCTTTTTCAGCGACCTGGGTTACCCGACTTGATGGAATTTCAATATCTGTCATATCTGCAACGTTTTCTTCTGGTTCTATAAGAAACTATCATCATATGTCAAAAGTTTGTATGCACCTGATATAAACGTAGCATGTTCTGTATATTGAGAGTTGTATATTTCTACACTAGAATCGTTTTGTTAGCGTGTTTCACTCTCATTAGCTAACATTATTAATAATGACGTCTAGCAATATCAGTAGGAATAATGCGAATTCTTAAATTTCAATTTAAGAAAAAATTATTTTCTACGTTTGACAAGTGCTAATTGCGATATCAGAAAATGTGGTACAGATGTCCGAAGGCATATTTGAAATGCGAAATATGTCTTCCAAAATTTAAATAATTACTAAGTAACAGGATAATGTCTTTAGAAACACAGAAAACAGTAGGGAAATAGTATGTAAGATCACTACACAATTTTTCTTGGAAGAATCTCTCTTACATATTTGTAAGCCCACCGTTCGTTCTTGCTTTGGGTATTGCTGTCACATATGATCTAGGTCTCTTCTTATATATTTAGACTTTTTTTTTAATCCAAAGATGTAACTGCAAAGTTATTGGTCTTGACCTGGCATCTTGCCTGCAGTTCCTTTCCAAACACCATAACGTATCTTCCCTGTGCCTTTTCTATAAATATTTTTCCGCGATGGTACCTAACTTTGATTAATTTAAGCGTAGTACTAGATCGGCGCATGGTCTCATCGATTTACAATTAAAATGGCGAGATATAAACGTAAGTTCTATGCTAAAAGTTTCTACTTTCGCTTTCCCGCTTTGGCAAAATTCTTCCATCTTGCTTCCCAGACAACATTGATCTTCAAAAATTTAAATTCAATAACAATCGTTACCTTCTGTCTTCTAAATTCTTGATCATTTATTGTCCTCTTTCCTTAATAGTAGATTTTCTTATATTTACTAACACTGAGTATTCCTTGCGTCATCGTCCTTGCTTGGGGTTAAATGCTTAAGAAAATCTATCGCACCCTGTGTATCTTCCTCGTTGATGACATAATAATAATAAATATCATCCGCGTTTCGTTCGTTCTTTCTTTCTTTCTTTCTTTCTTTCTTTATTTATTTATTTATTTATTTATTTATTTATTTATTTCCTTTCTTTCTTTCTTTCTTTCTTTATTTATTTATTTCCTTCCTTTCTTTCTTTCTTTCTTTCTTTCTTTCTTTATTTCCTTTCTTTCTTTCTTTCTTTTACTGAAATAAAGTAATTTCTATTCCCACGGGATCAAAGCGGATTAGTCTATTATTTATGAGATATTGGTAGGGTATAACGGTCGTGTGAACTAATGAAAGGAAGGGCAAAAAATGAAGGACAATTATAACGAGATTATTATTATTATTATTATTATTATTATTCCTAGTCGCAGTAGAATGTGTGGCATCAGTAGTAGTAGTAGTAGTAGTAGTAGTAGTAGTAGTTGTAGTAGTAATAGTATTATAATTCTATCAAATAATATTCTAACTAAATATAACCAAATGACATTTAATACAAACAGAATCTTACGGATGACATTTGAGGAAAACAATCTACATAATTAACACCGTCATTGAACATAGTAGTGTTTTGAAGGCAATATTGTTTTCATATAGTTGAGACAGAAATTTAACAAAGTCCACTTGAGAATAACGCTTTAGAAAATATTCAGGTGAGGATGCCACATAATAAAATATTCCCTTGATAATCATATTTTTTCCAATATCTACTGGAAAACCACATGATACCGAATATTCTGGTTAAATATCTCACACGTGTAAGGTAATCACTGCACGTATCATTCAGTACAAGACTACATTCACTAGTGTTCAGTTTAAGACTACAGTTTCAAATATATACAAACATGATGCAAAGGTAAATATTTAGATGAGTATCACATTTTAAGCAGTATTCATTTAATGAATATATCTTACACATTCCGAGAAAAAACTTTGTACAATCACACGAGTACCACAATATACATAACTGGCTAAAATCCAGTTTCTGATATTCATTACTTGGATGCCCGGTTTTATATAATATATAATGTCTCAGAATGAGAACTCTGAGAGCGAAATTAGAATTCCATTCGGGTTCGATGCCTACCCTTACGCACAAATACCCCAGGCAAAGAGATGTCACCTCCCTAACACAGCGCTATACTATTTGTTGTACAGCAGGACAGATCAGGTCCTATAGACTTGGTTGGCATCCTGTCTATCGCAGGAAGAAACGAAAACCTACTTCGGGGAAATATTCTGCCTGGTCAGTCATGATCCGAAAGAGAAATGATCGCTCAAGCATGTTTCACATATGTCACTTAATTAATTGACTGACCTCGAGTTAGTATCATCATCGCTTATCGGACTTTGAATTTTCTCCAGTTACTATGAATGCCTGCAATTTCAATGAGGCTTCTTGGTACGGAAGCCTATTGTGAATCTTTCACACCATGCATTCATGTACACGATATACTGCTAATATACTGGAAAATTGATCGGTTCAATGTAACTGAGAGAAAGAATTTTAACTCTTCAGCCATCATTTATTTCTCAAAGCTTCAGATTAGATCGAAAATAGAGTATTGCAACACGATAACCCTGCTGGGGTTGCCCAAATATCACTTTCTAGATCTGATTTACACGGATCTAGGTAAACTGATCGAAATCAATTGCTCGACAGTAAATTGCTCGAAATCAATTGCTCGACAGTAAATTGCTCGACAGTAAATTGCTCGACAGTAAATTGCTCGACAGTAAATTGCTCGAATCAATTGCTCGACAGTAAATTGCTCGAATCAATTGCTCGACAGTAAATTGCTCGAAATCAATTGCTCGAAAGTAAATTGCTCGAAATCAATTGCTCGACAGTAAATTGCTCGACAGTAAATTGCTCGAAATCAATTGCTCGAATCAATTGCTCGACAGTAAATTGCTCGAAATCAATTGCTCGACAGTAAATTGCTCGAAATCAATTGCTCGAATCAATTGCTCGACAGTAAATTGCTCGAAATCACTTGCTTGAAATTAATTGCTCGACAGTAAATTGCTCGAAAAATAATTTCTCGAACTATCAGTTGCTCGACAGGCAGATTTCTCGAAAAATAATTTCTCGAACTATCAGTTGCTCGAAAGGCAGATTACTCGAAAAATAATTTCTCGAACTATCAGTTGCTCGAAAGGCAGGTTACTCGAAAAATAATTTCTCGAACTATCAGTTACTCAAAAGGCAGGTTACTCGAAAAATAATTTCTCGAACTATCAGTTGCTCGAAAGGCAGGTTACTCGAAAAATAATTTCTCGAACTATCAGTTGCTCAAAAGGCAGGTTACTCGAAAAATAATTTCTCGAACTATCAGTTGCTCGAATGGCATATTACTCGAAAAATAATTTCTCGAACTATCAGTTGCTCGAAAGGCAGGTTACTCGAAAAATAATTTCTCGAACTATCAGTTGCTCGAAAGGCAGATTACTCGAAAAATAATTTCTCGAACTATCAGTTGCTCGAAAGGCAGATTACTCGAAAAATAATTTCTCGAACTATTTGTTGCTCGAAAGGCAGGTTACTTGAAAAATAATTTCTCGAACTATCAGTTGCTCGAAAGGCAGGTTACTCGAAGTAATTTCGAAGCTCGAAGCACCACGTAAACTGCGCCGTCTCAAGACACGTCATCTGAGCTGGATATAAAATGAGCCACAACACTCAAATTTGGCACTCCTGTTTTGTTTTTTTTTTCTTTATTTTTGTTTTAAATTTCTATTTCAGTAATTTTGGAGATCTCAAACCCTAGTAATGGACATAACTTTTGTTGAGAGCGAAAAAGGAAAGAAGTTGTGTTTGGATGGATATATATATATTAAGGACAAAACAGTGAACAATATGATTTACTGGAAATGTGTAATATGCAAAAGAAGGAAATGTTTAGCATGCGTTTTATTTTTTTTACCACAGGTTTCGAGCAAACAGCCATTCAAAAAAAAATAAGACCTGGTTTATAAATGCACTCGTTCTTTAATTTTAACTGTTCAGTTAACAACAATAAAGTTGTATTAGTTTATCTTATAGCAAATATTAGAACAATGTAGTTTTTTTTTAACCACAGGTTTCGATCAAACTGTCTTTCGAGCAATTGATAATTCGAGAAATTATTTTTAGAGCAATTGATTTCGAGCAATTTACTGTCGAGCAATTGATTTCACGCAATTTACCGGATACGGATTTACGCATCTTTGTTGGGATTAACATATTTTCTATCGAGTAGCATCTATGATGTAACGTCGCAAGACTGCCGCGAATTCAGTTCAGACATTTACAGCTAATGTTCGCCATGCTTCCTTAATACAGGCAAAGCACGCGTATTCGATACGTTATGCAAATGTAAGTTGAAAGCTCCCCCATCAAAAAACCACTGCTTCGTGTTGCAGTCTACAGCGTGAATGTTCCTCTAGACCCTACAATCTAAACCTCTTCAAGTCAAGGAACAATCGTTACTTATCCTCATATCCCATATCATTTACTTTTTATTTTTACATTCAGTTCACACAGCTCATTAAGAGACACTCTGCCTTGAGCGTTTCTTGACAATTGTACTGGGCTAACATTAATAAGAAAAAAATATGTATTAAGTGCCTCGCACTATATTCAGTTGATATTCACGCAGTAATAATTGTCATTCGTCACGTCGAAAATTCCAAGAAACATGCATAATCTTATATAGCTCAAGGCTAGATCCGGCAAGTATTGACATCCTTTGTTGAATCTCCGACCTTGTGTTTTATTTATCTGTCGTGAGAGAATAGCATAAAAGTAATGGAAAATTGATTCTTTAAAAAGAAATGGATAAATATGCAAGACTATTTGCCCTTATGAATCTAGGGAACAATCACGTCGTTTTGCTAAGGTACAACTCGTTACAATTCAACAAAGTCTCTGAAACTTTTCTGATATCGCTTGAAATCCTCCTTTTAGGACAAATGGCGTAAAGTTTCACAGCTCTTTCCAATTTTAAGACTTGCACCAAAATGTACTTTCCAGATGGTGTCAGTGACTTCGAAATATTTTTTTTTCACAAGACGTTTGTTTAATAAAACGCACAACAGCCACTCAAGGAAGAGCTTTACTGAATTAGATTGATGTATAGACGCGAGAAACAGAAGTGCAGTTTACGAGAACATATAGGATAAATAACGATTGATCCTAGACCTGAAGACGTTAAGCTTGTAGTGATAAGGAAACACCCACTCGGCAAACTGTTTCACAAATAAACGGTTCTCGAGAGGATATTTGAGTCGATTTGAGTTAGAACAAACAGAATAACAAAAAAAAATGAGAATGATTCGATCTTGTGAAAGTAGCATAGCGCCTCCTCGCTGGAATTCTCAGAAACATTGGAATTAAGGAATGGAGCTTGAACAATTGCCATAGAAATAGCAATAGATTAAAGACGATTTTCGACATTGGTTCAGTCGATAGTAGTCTGTAGGGCTGAACAGGATTTATCGACTTTTTGGTAGTCACGTAGTACTTTATTTCTACTGAAATATATTTGAGAAACACTGGAAATAGGATCATTGTGACGTCGTCCCCTGGTCGCAGCGCCAACTGTGACGTCCAATCCTGGTCTACCACGGCACCAACTGTGACGTCCTCGCCGCGGCGCCAGCTGTTCGCTCCTCGCTGCTCCGTTCGGGTGTCGCCGCTCCAAACGTGACGTCCGCCTGTCGCGTCAGTCGTGTTGTCTCGTCCTGTGACGACCAACTGGCGTATCGGTGGGGCATCAAAATGATGACGTTCTAACCTTTGGTGATTCGGGTGGGAATCTGGTTAGATTTGATATCAAACTCGTCGTACCCAACTCGCTTCCAACGCCTGGTTACCAAGGTAACTGCATTGATCTCCAGTCTGCCTACCCACGTTGTGAATTGATTTTAGGCAGACGAGATCAATCAGTAGTTGGGGTCGTAATGCAAATCGGGTCCAACGGGGGTGACACCACACAAATATGCATAAAAGAATAAAAAAAAATCAAAACTCAAAAGTTCAAGGTATCAAAGAAAAAGGTAACAAACTTTATGTCTAGTTGTTCGATACATAGGACTGCATCTATCTCCCGACCCGTTCTATGGATTGTGACACGTCGTTTTCCGTTAGGCGAGTTTTAACGCTTCAAGTTGTTTGCTCTCTAAGAAATTGGTTTTTCGGTGTGTCTTCGGACGAAAGTCGAAAAAAAAACTTATTGTGGTGGTCTGGATCTAAGTCGCTCTTCAAAATAATTGTTCTTGGGTCGAAGAGGAGTCCGGAATTTGCGTGAATCTTGGTCAGCTATCTGCGAGGCGGAAGTCTTCCACTGCGAACTTCAAACTCTCTGCTGCAACTTCAACTCGAACTCAACTCTACTGAAACTGCTTGCTGCGGCTTCGCTTATATTGACGCCGACCAAAACCGGGGTGGTTTTGTCGGCGTCGGGGGTTCCTCGATAATTCTAAATACATATCCACCTCTCTGGTTAGGAATTTCCACTTTTTTCCATTTTTGGGAGCCTTTTCTTACTCCCACCTTCTCACTATACTTCAGAGGGGCGTGAGCTGCCCTCCCCACTTCTTCGTAACAGCTTCTCATACCTATACTCTGGATGGGCGGCGACAGCCTCCTTCGTGCGTCACGTGATCACCACTCGACCAATGATGTCTTAGTAGGGCGTGGACGAATCCGCGGCTTTGTTTCAGGAAAAAAATATCTTGATTAACTAAAAAAATTATCTTTTCTTTTCCTTTTCTTCCTTTTAATCGCCGTTATCATTTTCTCTGGCCGTAAACGGGATAATATGAACAATGGCGGTCATAACTCTTGTTCTACACGTGGTCTTCGTCAGTCGTTTTATCGCTAATTATCCGAATCGGTGGTCTTTTTAACACGGTCAAACGTCGCCCCGAAAAGAACATTTCTAAGTTCCCATTCATTCCTTTTCGGTACATATTTCTGATAACATAATTTTATTATCGCAGGCTAAAGATGTTCCGTCGAAAGAAATCGGTCAATGGACGCATTTGTGTGCGGCTTTTAATTTTTCTTGTCTATCCAAAGCCCTTTTGCTCACCTGTTTTTCGTCACTTATCGAAATAACATTTTCATTTGAATTTTTCTTTGGCCAGTCGGCCGGCAGTTTGTTTACGTATCTCTAGATAACACAGCCGTTGCCAAAACACACTAGATTCCTTTATCCTCTCAGAATTTCCCTGTCATTGTAATGACACTCTTTCGCCATTTGTTAGTTATCAAAATATCCTTTACCCATTGTCTCTTAGCCGTGGTGTTCTGCTTATCATCCACGTTTTGGGTCTCGCCTTTTTTTTTCTTCTTTTCTTTCTTTTCTTTTTCTGCCTCGTTAAATAGTGCCACATCATAACTTAAGTCGATTTTGCAAAATTTATATTTTCGCCTATTATATTTTGGAGAAATTTACAAATCGCATATTCAAGTAAAGCAGTTTCGCTCTCGATCAGAAATTTGATAGGGGAACAGCTTGGAAATAAAGTGATTTGTAAAAGACCTCCTATATTTGCAAAATCAAAGGCTTCATTAGCTGTAAAAGCAAACCAGTCAATCAAATAAAAATTTGTTAATAAAATCAGTGGCAAAAACATCGATAGACTTCATTTGAACTCAGCTTAAAGTTGGAAGGTATGAAAAATATATTTCAGATGTCTTGATGCATTACGCTGTATCTGGTGAGACATGAAATTCGAACAAGACAATGCTACAATTTATAGAACACAAAATATAACACAATTTATTCAGAACAACTTAACTGACGCTAAGAATTGGCCAGTACGTTCAAGTACCCTCAGTTTAATTGAGGACATGATTATCTAGTAGGCTGTTTCAAGGTGGACGGTAAAACCATTGAACGCATAATTTGAAAATGTCTATATATCATGCTTGAGCTTCAATAGAAGATGATCAACTGTACTTTAGATGACAGATATCTTATCAGAAAGCATCTGTTTGTTATTTACCGTCAGAGATATGTCAAAACTACATGGAAAATAACTGTTTCTTTGAAATTCTGTTACTAATATTATAATTTTGCAATTTTTTTCTTTTGATCTTTTTAAAAAAAAAAGTCAGTGATAAATTACCTTTCAAAAACGTCACCTGTAGAAATAGTTTTCTCCTTGCATATGAATGCAATAAATCATAGTATACTGCTAAAATATTCAAATTCACACACTATAATTTGAAAGTTCAAATGGGCTCAAAAACCTTTTGGTTTTGAAAACAGTTGCCCGGAATGATATTAATGATAGTCGAATTCCAATTTCAATCGGATTCTTTACATTCCCTTAAACGTAAATGTCCTTGGTTAAGATGCGTATCCATTACAGCTATGGATTAACCTGTAGAATATGTACATGAACACTAATGTAAATTGTTGTTCTAAAAGAATTGTTAATGCAATATTAAAACGGAAAAATAAATTATTGCAATCTCAGATATGATTCGGTTATAAATAAATAAATTAAGGTTGCCCATTACACAAATCAATCGCAAAAGGTTTGCTTTATCCAAATAAATTCGGATGTTAGTCTATTTCAAAATCACAGGTCTTTAGAATATATCAGGAACTTTTTTTCTTTCCTATATTTAAATGTCAGCAGGACATGCCCACACCAAATAATTGATAGTTGAAAGCTGCTGTTTTTTTTGGTGTTTTTTTAACGATAAATGGGTATATTAAACGTTATCAATCAATATAATCTCCCGGAATATCAACATAAATTAAGTTCTTTGCAATGGTTCTTCTTGTAAAGACTTCCGATCGTTCAACGGACAAAGACACAACAGGGTTACTTCCTCATTGAGAATTGTTGAACAAAAACCTCGGCGAATCACATATTTTAAAATTCTTCTATTCTCATTTATGACATCATATATTTCTTTCTTTTCATTAATTTAAACTTCCTGTAAATGCAATCATCTCAGAAAATTTTTAATAATATATTCGAACAAATTCAAAGCGAATATTTTTCTGGTCCATATATATTGTGGTTTCATTTTTTTAATGCAATTTTCTCTTAAACTGCTGTGCTAAAAGACATGGAGTATCAGTAAATACAGTGCGTTATGATAAGTTTTTAACGCCCCACCTTAATTACAGACATCTTGACTTGTGTAATAACGCATCTTCTTTTTTTCAGACAATAACGTGTTAGTATCAAGTTATTCAAATCTCTGAAAGATAGTTGACGTATATTTTGCAATGAAATTTCGCGGAAGTAAGGAAAATAGAATATTTCAAAAAGAGCAAATGTGGCACCATTTACGAGGCAGAGAAAGGAAAAGAAAGAAAAGAAGGCAGAAAAAAAGGCGAGACGAATCGTGGGTGATCAGCAGAAACACACACGGCTGTCTTGACAATGAATATATTGATAAGTAACCATGGCGAAAAGGGTGTCATTACAATGACAGGGAAATTCTGGGTAAGAAGAAAAGTTGAAAAGAAAAAAAGAAACGGATGTGTTTTGATAACGGCTGTGTTATCTAGGAGTACGTAAACAAAACGGCTGCTCGACTGGCCAACGAAAATTCAATTGCAAACGTTAATTTTGATAATTGACAAAACACAGGTGTAACTACAGGACTTTGGGTAGATATGAAAATTAAAAACCACCGCAAGCCGTGTCCGCTGACCGAAGTCTTGTTTTTTCGACGAAACAACTTTGGCCTGCGATAATAAAATTATGTTATCAGAAATATGTACCGAAGGAAAATGAATGGAGACCCAGAAGTGTTTTTCTTCTTCCTTGAGGCGACAGACTGACTGAAATTTTAGAGATATTTCTTTTTTTTTGAGGCCGTGTTAAGAAGACACCCATTTTGATAATTAGCGATAAAATACCTGACAAAAACCACGTGTAGAACAAGTGTTGTCATATTGTCCGTTTGCGGCTAGAAAAATGATAACGGCGATTAAAGCGGAAGAAAAGGAAAGAGAAGAGATAATTTTTTTAGTTAAGCAAGATATTTTTTTCCCCTAAACAAAGCCGCGGATTGTTCACGCCCGACTAAAACATCATTTGTCAAGTGGTGATCACGTGACGCACGAAGGAGGAGGAAAGATACCCGACTAAGAACTCATTGGCCGAGTGGTGATCACGTGACGCACGAAGAAGGCTGTCGACGCCTCATCCAGAGTATAAGTATGAGAAGCTGCTACGAGGAAGTGGGGAGGGCAGTTCACGCCCCTCTGAAGTAGGGTGAGAAAGTGGGAGTAAGGAAAGGTTCCCAAAAATGGAAAAAAGTGGAAAATCCCTAACCAGAAATAAAAGAGGTGGATATGTATTTATAATTATCGAGGAAACCCCCAAAGCCGACAGACCCACCCCGGTTTTGGTCGGCGTCAATAAAAGCGAGGCCCCAACAGGCAGAAATCAGAGAGTTCGGGCTCGAGTTTCCAGAGTTGAGTTCCCAGAGTCAGTCTCCAGTTGAAACCGCCTCGCAGATAGCTGACCAAGATTCACGCAAAATTCCGGACTCCTCTTCAACCCAAGAACAATTATTTTGAAGAGCGACTTAGAACCAGACCACCGAAATAATTTTTTTTTCGACTTTCGTCCAAAGACACACTGAAACGCCAATTTCTTAGAGAGCAGACAACTTGAAGCATTAAAAACTTGCCTAACGGAAAACGACGTGTCACAATCCACAGAACGAGTCGGGAGATAGATGCAGTCCTATGTATCGAACAACTAGACATAAAGTTTGTTACCTTTTTCTTTGATACTTTGAACTTTTTGAGTTTTCATTTTATTTTCTTTTATGCATATTTGTGTAGTATCTCCCCCGTTGAACTCAGTTTGCATTACGGCCACAACCACTGTTTGATCTCGTCTGCCTAAGATCAATTCACAACGTGGGTAGGCAGACTGGAGATCAATGCAGTTACCTTGGTAACCAGGCGTTGGAAGCGAGTTGGGAACGACGAGGCTGATATCAAATCTAACCAAAAGGTTAGAACGTCACATTTGGGTGCTGCGACCGATACCAAGCCAGTTGGTCGTCACAGGACGAGACAACACGATTGACGCGACAGGCGGACGTCACGTTTGGAGCAACGACACCCGAACGGAGCAGCGAGGAGCGAACAGCTGGCGCCGCGGCGAGGACGTCACAATTCGTGCTGTTTGGGGACGTCACAACTGGCGCCGTGGTAGATCAGGATAGAACGCCACAGTCGGCGCTGCGACCCGGGGACGACGTCACAAAATAATAGGATGGCATCTGTGTGGAAATTCAAATAGAGAAATTGATAGGTTTTTCCAGGTTTATTCATGAAACGGTTAATAATATTTTAAAAAAATTTAATGAAAAAGGCCATTGTCGTGGGAAACAATGTTCAGGAAGTCAAAGCATCGTGGCTAAGTGAACGAAAAGAGCGCTGAAGGGGGAATTCATCAGAAACCGTCATCGGGGCGTCAAAGATGTCGCCAACTGCATGGAAATGCCGTCATGTGCAGTGAGAAAGACTATAAAATCTAGGCTATCAAAGAAGAGTTGCAGGAAAGAAGCCCTTGATTTCAGAGGTTAACAGGAGAAGGAGTTTGGACTGTATAAATTTTCACAGTCTTTAATTTGGACAGATGAATGTAAATTCTACCAGTATTCGAATTCGAGACAGGTTTATGCTTGGGGAAATCAGAATGAGACTTGGAACACTGAATGTCTGCAGGCGACCGTGAAACATGGAGGTGTTTGCAGTAAAGGTATGGGGTGTTGTCTGGTTTGGAGAGAAATCTGAACTGATTGTTATTGATCTTGAATGGTCCAAAACACTGTCAAATATAAGAGAAAGGAATACCCCCACTATTTGAAACCAATTATATTGACAGGAATGTCTACATGTTTCACGAAAATGGAGCACCATTTCATAAGAGCAAAGTATCAAAAGCATGGCAGGAATCGTTAGGAATCAAGTGACTGCCATGGTAAGCCCAATGTCATGCTATATATCCGTTAGAGCACGTTTGGGAGCACCTTCACCGACAACTTCCAGAGCATGCAACCAAAATCACGTCAATGGTAACCCCTAAAAAAACATTTGTAAAGGAAACGCAAAATATGGATGAGACGATTTTTGATAATTTGAAAGCTGCTAGTCTTAGGACAAACACGGAAACTAGCAAATGGAGTACCAACGCTATACTAGTTCCAAATACTGTTTATTTATGTTGAATAGGGATTACGTATTTAAATTTTGAAATTGGATCTACTTTTTTTTTTTTTTTTTTGTTTTTTTTGGCTAAAAACTTTTTTAGGACAATGTAAAGGGACTGGTTGTTGGCTCCATCGTGATTGGCGTCATTAGAAATCTGTAACAGCAAAATTGTCCAATTGATAGATAAAACTTTGAACCATTGTATCTTAGAAATTATACCTCATTGGAATTCTCCGAGCTTTTCTTTACTTTACTGAATTCTAATTTTTACAATAAGAATTAATTTAGCTGTAAGTTGAAATGATGATCCCACTTCCTGTTGCGACCTCCTGATCCAGTTTTTTCTCTATATTTCTCCCTTTATTTTTAAATTATTCACCGTTTACTTGATGACACTTGAACGTATTTTGAAGATGGAAGCAAGAATATTAAAGTTAGTACCTTTACTGAAGGCCTTAATGATCTTTTCCTTCTCATCATTCCTCACATATATATATATATATATATATATATATGAGCTTATCCTTTGGAAACCAGTCGGTAGTTTTTGTTGTTGACATGTGTCTGAAGGCAAGAGAAAACTTATTTATGTTGGTCTTGCATATGCATTTCTCTATCGAAACTGAGTTTAAATACCGATGCAATTATAGAAGAATCGTTAGCCGCGGGAGATCTGACAATGAGTAAGTTGAGTGTATAACTTGTCATTTCTATAGAAACACAATCGTATCCTTCGTACAGATATTTGGAGAAATATTTAATACATTTCATGGATATACATATCTCAATAAGAACGGAAACGAAATAGTTATCTTCCATGGATATAGAAATTATAAATGAAATTTTGTCATCAAACTGGCACACTAAGTTCCCGTATAATGGTTTCGTCTCAGAAATGTTTTGTAAATTATGTGATACGTTCAATTTTCCAAGTAAAGATAGTCAACGGCAAATTATCTTTAGCATCATCATCATGAATATTTTATATCATATAACAATGTAGAAGAGAATGATTGTTAAAATTTCTAGCATAGCTGGGCACAACTAGAAACATTACCCTTTTCTTAACTCCTAGTTTTAAATTATTTTAGTTTGTAGAATTCAAATCCTTCAAACATAATACAGGCTCCAAACTGAGATTTTGCGATTCTGTTTTCTGATTGGTTAACAAATATTTAAAAGAAACAAAATCTATTTCACTTGTTTTCAAATAAGTCCTTGTTTCTTACCCGAGTTAAAAACACAGATTGCGCCAAGGAATTTAGAGCTGATAACGTAATACAAGTTTTCAATAAATATGAAACGTTCTTCATTCTCGGCACTGAGACGAACCAAGTTTTTCAACACGACAACGAACCTATGTCACCCATTGTCAGGCTTAATATTAATTACTTAAATTAACATAAACCAAGCTTAAAAAAGAAAATTCACTTAAACAATATATTTATTTGACTACAAATATCACAAGATTAAAACTCCAATCAAAGAGCGACAACTTTGTAGAATTTGTTACAAAAACAGAACTATTTAATTTTCCCACAATTACCTATAATACTTAAACACACTTTCTCATTTTAATACAAACAGTTCAACAATACCAAGTCTCTCAAACCTTCAATAACACACAAAACCATAGCCTGGAACAATTTAACCTACTTGAACAACAAGTTTAGATGAATAATTTTCAATATATAGATATTTCTTATTCCGAAATATTTTCTTATCTTGATTGTTATACTATTTATGATTGATATCAGTTAGTTGTGTCATGCGTGATACAGGCTATGTGCCATGCGTGATACACGATACAAGACTGACGAGGCAGAATTTTTTTCCCAAAGTAGGTTGCCATTTCTTTCTGCGGTAGATCAGTTGCCATCCAGGTTTATAGAACCTTATCTGTCTTGCTATTTACCCATAGCAGGGGGGATAAGAATAGGATTCATACCTTTCCCAAGGGTATAGCACGTAAGAGAATGTAACAGATTCAAATGGAATTCGAACATCTTAATCAGAGCCGTTAACCATTACAAAACTGAGCCTTCAAATGGTGTAATATACACAACATTTCTGTCAAATACCCTTTTTCAATCATCAGGGGTATATTTATGTGCAGATAAGAGACATGTGGATTACTGGGGTTTCTTTTTTCTCCCTTTGATATCAATTAGTTTTCGTTCCTGATGATCCACTGTTTCAGTAACTGATAGTGGTATTGACCTCATGAGCTCAAGATCACAGCAACATGTTTAATCAACTCTTATACTAATATAACCCGGATATAA
The DNA here is from genome assembly GCA_903632075.3 of Acanthosepion pharaonis. Classification (NCBI taxonomy): domain Eukaryota; kingdom Metazoa; phylum Mollusca; class Cephalopoda; order Sepiida; family Sepiidae; genus Acanthosepion; species Acanthosepion pharaonis. The sequence continues at coordinate 1,434,128 of CAHIKZ030005568.1, forward strand.
GAGAGTTGTCGGGACCGGAGAAGAAGTCTCTCATATCCGGGTTTCTCTTATATCCGAGTTTCTCTTATATCCGGGTTTGTTCTATATGTATACATTAACACAGGCTCTAATTTGGGACCAGAGACAATATCTCTTATATCCGGGTTACACTGTATCAAATACAAAACTCTACCGAAAGTTATCAGTAGCGTGATATTTAAAATTTCTATTTTCAGTGTCATTATTTCGATTATATGATGATGGTTTTCTACCTGTCTGTGATAATTGAATTTTCTACAATAGACGCATAAAATACAACACATTTCCCGTGATTTTCTTAGGTGTTCTTTATAATTTTTCCGATTATTTCAATTAATAGTATTACTCTGGTAATACTATTAATTGAAATAATAATCATTTTGAATATACAGTTGCATATTACGTGATCCATTGCAAAGGGAAGTAATTTTAATTTTTACAGTCGATTTGAATGATAGGCTACAATGTTAATCATTTATCCGTGAATCAAATTCAAAACTCGAGACGGTGTCTTAAAAAATATATTATTTTAACTTGACGGATGCGTCGAAAAAATAAAGTCGGGTACAGTTACAATCTTCAATATGAAAGACAAAGATAGACACACTTGAAGAGAAGCAACTCTATTACGTTATTAAATTCAACACTTTAATGTACAAAGATGTACGCAAAAATAGGTAAAAATGCTAGCAAATATAATTTATATTTGTGGACAAAACTGTTAGAAGAGTGTCAAAGGAACAAGTGAGATTTGTGGCGTCGTAGCATCAGTAACCCTTTAACATCGGAAAGGGAACAGTAACAGTCGTATGTGTTGTCACTGCGTCTGTTAATTGCAAATCAAAAATATTTCCGAATCGAATTTACCGCGTGATCACAAGAAGGGTTCCGGATTGGGTAGAAATTAGATTGTGAAAGATTCCACATTTGCCAGTTATACCCAATTGGAAAATGCATTCTTCCTCTAGGGTAATCACCACCATATTACATAAACACAGTACATAGACAAGCATTCATTGGTTAATCTACTCAAAACTACCTCGCTGATTGGTCAGTTCCGACCAATCAGATATCATGCACGCGAGGAATGAAATTTCCAGTGTTTTCGTTCTGAGCCTCCCACGTGATACACGATCTTATAAAAAGAAAACACGTGTAAACTCTCTCTCTATCGCGCGTCTCATTCCTTGTTGCCAAGACGTAATCTTCAAGAACTCCATATAGTCAGACGTTAAAGACCATGACCAACATTCATGCAAGTACGAACAGTGAAATCTCTTCTGAACTTTTACCAACTTGTACAATACACAATTCCAAACATGCAACAACTCATTCTTCTACCGTTTAATAATCAACTTCTTTATGAGCTTAGGTACAAATATTACTTAGTCTAAGAGACAACCCTGCCTATCTTTTCAGTTCACATGCATGTACATCAAATACTTAATAAATTCAATTGTTATGTTTTGAAATCATTCCATTCAGTTTTGTATTTTATACTATGTGCCATTTGCGTCAAATATAAATTGCATTGCGTCCACGCATTCTCCTTATTCCAGCCTTTCCTAGCCAAAGTTAAATATTGGTAACACACTCGCTACAAGCTAATCAGAAATAAGGATTAGTAATGGTTTCAAGTTCAAGGTTGCTTTTTCAATAGTAATAGGTTAGCACCCTTTACTGTAGCTTTTAGTTTGTTATACACTGACTTGTGAAAATAACTGTATTCATCTCTGTTAACAGTACAACTAATTTATTTTAATATTCATCTATTTTCAACATGCGGCATATCATCGTCTCATATAAACAGACCATCGGGAATTAAAGACGCCATATTTTCACGTTTAAACTCATTTTTTGCCAATGTAAATAGACGCGATTATATTGTAAAAATATCGTAACCCTCGAGGTTTATGCATCATGTGATATAAATCTTTATTATAACTGCATTTACGCGTCTCTTTTTGCGTGTCTTCTTTTTGTCTCTCCAATCTGTGACGGTCCTTTGTTGGAAGCAGTCATTCCACAGATTCGTGGGTAGGATTTGGCCAAGTGGGTGTTGGTAGGACCGGATTTGTGACGTTCAAAGCGATCATAATATCTTTTCAATTCATGATCTCTCAAGTGTATTTGCGCTTAAGTGAACATAATGAAACTGTTTGGAAATCGAACTCGGCTCTCCGATTTCTCATTCCGAACTCTTATCCATTACACCATCAGCCCATCACATCCACGCTTACAGCAACTGGCATTCCCAATCGGTCACTCATCTAGGCAATGATTGACTCGATGTTATTTAACTTAGTTGAACAGACAGGTATCGGTGTTATATTGTGATATGACCCTAAGCTTCTTGCAATTTGCAATATTTTCTACGATATCCAAAGCTTCTCTTTCATCCTTAATCGAAAACTGATCGTATTATTGCAATAATTTCCAGAGAATATATATATATAATTATTTATTTAAAAACATGATTCCAACTCGCGACATATGAGGTCTCATGTTTCAAAACAATATTTTCTATATATTTTAACAAATACATTAAATATATATATATATATATATATATATATATATATATATATATATGTGTGTGTGTATGTGTGTGGGGGGTGGTTATACTTGAATTCTAAAAAATAAACGTCACTTTTGTTTAGCAACAGTGAGGAATTCTGAAGAAATGTTGGAGAGAAAAAGGAAACCTGTTAGAATTAATGACTAGACTAAACAAAACACAACTTAGCAATCTATGGAAGAATTCAAAAGAGACACATTCGAAGTTTCAGTCCGCACGTCTACGTTAAGATATTTCAGAAAATTTAATTTTGACAGTGCAATATGCTATTTATTCAAGAGTAAATTGCTCTCTCTAGTAGTTTATAATACGTTTATTTATCATCTCTCCATTGCGTGTCTGTCTTTAGGCAGAGTGCACGCATGGGCGTCTCCTCAACCGGTGCCGGTCCTGGGGAACAGCTGCCCGAGGGTGCGTCCTCTCATTGCACTAGAGAGAGGGATCGGAGCTCGCACCGAGGCCAGCGCAACCGATGATTGGTGGAGCAGGGGGAATTTTTTTTCCTCGCCCGGGTTTACGCGCTCGGGCTCCCCACATTAAACGACTGTGTCACAACCTGACACTTTGGGAGGTTGATTATATACAAATATTCAAATGTAAATTATATATGGTATCTTGATATTTTAGCTTGATACAAAATAGAGCAAAGTATGTAATGGTCGTTTGAAGAAATATATGGCACATGGACCATCATTCATCTCCTAGGTTAGAATATGTATCAGATAAAAAATAAATTCCAAAAGCGTCTGAGGTTTCTACAACCATGTAATGGAATCAGTATGCAAGTTAAACGATAGAATTCGGCTTTGAGAGTAGAGTAGATGTAGATATTTGCCCGTGAAATATAGTTAGAATCAAAGAAATGAGTGTATAAGTGACATGTACAAAAATTCTTCTATGCGATAGTGAACGCTGGAGAAATTCCGCTCAGATGAATCCGAAACGTCAGGAAAGAGATTTTGTTCTACTAAAGAATACTGAGAAAATATGTATGGAACATATGAACAACGAGTAGACTTTAAGGAAAATAAATACAATATTTTTACATCGAATATGAAAGATAGTTCATATTTCTTAGACACATAATGAGTAAAAGTGACTTGGGGAATCTGACCATCACAGAACGCATAGAAAACTAGGCAGATAGTGAGAAACATCGAATAGCCAACACAGCGTGCTTGTTTTAATAGATAGCAGAACACTGGCGGAGATAGACAGCAAGTTTACAAAAACTGCTTAAATTTAAAAAGCAGAGCAGGGTGTGGAGAGCCATATTCCCCATTGTACTAAAGAATCAAAGCATATAGACGTGGAATAAGTATTCTCTATAGGAAGCAAGGAAATGTCACATTCTTTTCTTAAAATTATTTTCCATACTGTTTCCTTTAAAGCAAAGTGGTAGTTCATTAGATGTGGCCGCTGTCGAGAGAGAAACATTTGACCTTTATGGCAAATGGCTCGTTTTTGAATCTCAGTGCATCACAATGACAGCATCACCTGTCTTTATATTCGATAAAATAGACCCAGCAGGGACTTGTTTATTCTGGTATCTGATTTGAGGCAAAGCAAATAATCTCCTGTTTCGTGATCCCTTGAAAATATCAGAAAATTGATCTGTTTTCTATCCTAATATGTTGTATTTTTATTTTATTATTTATTTTTCGATATTTCTGTATGGCATAATCGTTGTCCCACGTCTTATGTACACCGTGGATTTAGTTATCTTTCTTTTTGATTATCGTTTATATGTTCTTTTCTCTTTGATATCTCGCTGTAATTACTGTGTTTTTATCGATTTGATATCACATCCCTTATCTTTAAATTTGATAACTCATCGTAACAGTTGCTTTGTATTTATACTTCAACAGATCTTTTGTGTTTCCGTTTGATACATTCTCGTATCGATTATCTCCCTCTCTTTTATTTCATTAAAAGTTTATTTTAGCGAATGCCCGGAGTTGAGTAGACGATCCGTTTTCTTTTAAAACGTGTATGTTATATCTCGTGCAAGATATAATAAAGAAAGTAAACCCGAGTGTGGTTTTCAATAATAATTTTATAATCGGATGTAGCTATGTCAAAATACAGAGAGGGGTCAGGAGTAAGCTAACCGAAATGGTGTTAGTAAACGAATACTTTTTTTTCCCCTACTCTTGACTGCGGTCGTACTTTATCGGCAGCCAGTCCGTCCATTATCGTGAATGGGGAAGTTGGGTTATCTCATCACAACACCTCCCCTCGAAGCTGAAATTCTCCCTTTTGAAAATTTCTGCTTCTAATGTCGTCTATTTGGATCCGGACTAAAACGCTCCACTGGTTTTCTTTCCCGTGTGCTCCTTTTAGTCGTCACAATTAAATCCTTTTTTGGCGAAGATAATTTCCGCTTTTCAGCCCGTAAGGCTGGTCTATGCGATACAGGTTCAAATACACTATTGGGTAGTGTCATGTTAAAAGCATCGCATAACACTTCCATCGGAATTTCTTCTTCGCTCCCCCCCCCCTTTCTTCACCATATCGTGGTCTAATCTGATTGATGTGTCTTTTACACGTAATTTTTTTACTTTTAATCGTGTAGACCACTTTACCAATCCTTTTCTGGATTATGCCATCCATCCAATAGCTCCACTTTTAAAGTTTTTCAAAAAAACCTGTCTCCTGAAGTGTATTTTTTTTATGTTGACTTTTTCCTCTTTCTTAGCAACTTTTTTGTTTTGATAGGGTAACAATCTATCGAAAATTGATCTAATTTTCCTTGCGAACATAATTTCCGCCGGTGACATTTTCGCATCGTTCTCATTAGGAGTTACCCTATAGATTGCTAAAAACTTTTGAATAGTTCTTTCTTCAGTGTCCATACCTTTATTTTTACGTAAAGCACGTTTAAAAGCGTCAACAAATTTCTCGGCTTGACCGTTCGACCTGAGATGACACACTGGTGTAGTTATGTGTTCAATGTCTAAGGCAGTAAAGAAATCCTTAAATTCCATACTTGTGAACGCCGTAACATTGTCGCTAACCAATGTTCTGGGAACCCCGAAACGACTGAAAATTTCATCCAATGCACTGATGGTGTTCTTAGATGTAGGATGCTTGCACTTGACTAACTCAGGCCATTTCGATAAAGAGTCCACCAATATCAAATAATAGTGCCCATTAATTGGTCCAGCATAGTCTATATGTAGACGTGCCCACGGCAAATCCGTTTTCTGCCAAGGATTCATTTTGACCGGAGGTGCCCTTGCAGCCAATTGACAACCTCTACATAGTCTTACAAAACCTTCAATATCCTTGTCCATTCCTGGCCAGTATACGTAACCACGCATGAGTGATTTCATCCGAGACATTCCAGGATGACCGGTATGAAATTCTTTCAGCATATCTGTACGTAGAGATTGAGGTATAACAATTCTATCTGCGTACATCAACGTGTTGTCGCAAATTGAAAACGGTGAAATCTGAGTTCCCTTTTTCTGTCTTTTGTCCCATCTCGTCTGGTTCCTTAATTTCACAATATAGTGATCTTTTTCCGCTTCTTTTTTTATTTGGTCCAACGTTACCGGCAATTCCCTGATTGTATTCAACAAGAGACCTGATATTTCTTTTTCCTCAGTTAATGCTGCTATAACCGTCTCTAACATTTCTTCATTTTTTGGAATCAGCCTTGAAAATCCATCCGCATGCCCATGTTCTTTAGATTTGACGTATTCCATCCTAAAATGGTAATTAAGCAGGGTTACACCCCATCGCCGTAAACGATTAGCTGTATGCGTAGGAATGCCCTTTTTACCTCCAAATATTGTAAGTAACGGTTTATGGTCCGTTTGAAGTACAAATGATCTACCATGTAAAAAGCGATGGTATTTTTTAACCCCGAACACAATCTTTCTCGACAGAGTCCTCGGCGCGTGCGCGATCGGTTTAGTAGTGCCATCTTCATATTTGTGTAGCAGTGCAGCACCCACTCCGTACAAACTTGCGTCAGTTGCCAGAATGATCTCTTTCTCAGGATCATAATGTGCTAAGGCGAGATCTGAGAGTAGGCATTTTTTTTATTTTCTGAAAAGCCGTCTCGCAATCTTTTGACCAAAACCAGTTCTTGTCTTTTTTAACAATTCGTTGAGGGGGGCTCTTAAATCATACATTTTAGGTATGTAGATTGCATAATATTGTGCCAACCCCAGAAACGATTGTAGTTTCGCAACTGTGTCGGGTGCAGGCATGTTCTTAATTGCATCGGCTCTGTGGGTCCGGTTTCCTGCCTTCACTGTATCACCTGTCCGAGGTATGTAATTCTTTCCATGAAGAATTTACACTTCTCGTGGCTTAATTTAAAACCAAAATCTTCGTCTTTTGAATGTCGCTCTGATGTGCGTTTTATGTTCTTGAACATTCTTACTTTTGACTAGAATGTCATCTAAATATGCGGTACCAAACTCAAGGCCTGCCAGCATAGTGTCCATCACCTGTTGAAACAAAGCTGGGGTGACCTTTAAGCCGAAAGGAAGCCTATTTAGCTTATAAATACCTTTATGTGTATTTATACACAAATATTTCGAGCATTCGTCACTCACTTTAATCTGCAAGTATGCGTCAGACAGGTCGATTTTTGAAAAAATCTTCCCACCATTCAATTTTGAAAAAATATCTTCTGGGGAAGGTAGTGGATAACTGATTTTTAAGGCAATCATTTAATCCTGTTGAAAAATCTGCGCACACTCTTATTTTTCAGTTTTTCTTAAACTGGGCGAGGCCCAATCCGAATGGTCAACCTTAGATATCACTCCCATTTTTTCAAGTCTTTCCAATTCCTTATTAATTGTGTCTAAGGAGGAAAAAGGAACGTTTCTCTTAGGTTTGAAAATTGGTTTCACATTTTCCTAGAGTTCAAATTTGACTTCCGTCTTAGTACATAAACACAATCCCTCAGAAAAAAAACTCTGGTATATTCTTTTAATTCATTTATGAATTTTTCATTTTTAGTATTTTTTTTGTTTTTCTGCACTGTTTATTACGTTGCAAAATGAGTTAATCGGGAGTTCAAACAAATCAAACAGTACTATCCAGTCTATTCCAAAAAGACAGGAATTAATCCCTTGGATTATATACACTTTCGTTTTTGCAGTCTTGCCACATAACGAAATATCGCACTTTAATTCTCCCATAAAGTTTAATTTCTTTCCTGAAACCCCTCTAGCGGTTTTTTTGGTTTCAGATAATTTAGGTCTTCCAATATTTTTCCATGTTTGTTCATCAATGATGCTTATGTCTGAACCAGAATCCAATAGGAAAATAATTGTATGATTATTTATACGTACATGTACGTACTTTCTATTTTTACCTTTCTGAATTTCTTTTTCTGATAATACCAGGCTTACATCTTGTAATCTCCTTTTCTTTCGGCAAACCGTATATTTATGCCCTTTATTTCCGCACGATTGGCAGAATTTATTTTTGTACCAACACACGTCTTTGGTATGATTTTTTTTTCCACACGATTGGCAGAATTTATTTTTGTACCAACACGTGTCTTTGGTATGGTTATTTTTTCCACACGTTTCACATTTTTCTACCTTTTTGGCTTTTGGAGTTTTTACGTGTCGAACGTTAGCAACACTTTTCTCCTCAATTTGTATATTATCCCTTTTTACGTTTATGAGACGTTGGCATTCTTCAGTCACCCTTTGTAATGTTATTTTCGAGTCTTGCTCGACCATTAATATTCTCGACCTAATTTCTTTATATTTAAGATCAGTTAGTCCTTGAAGAAAAATTAGGCTCTTGAATACATCTTTGGTTATTTCTTCTAACTTGAATTGTTCAACCAGAGTTCACTGTTCCCGCGTATGTCACAAAATCCTCGTTATCTGCTTTAACGATGTTTAGGCATCTGTATCGCGTGTGGAAGAGACTATTCCTTTCGTCAAATATTTTTGACAGAATACTTATAGTTTCTTCAACCGAAACTTCTTCTGGCTTTCTGGGCAATATCAAGTTTGAGTACTTCCTAGTCTCGTTTGTCCCTAGTTTCTGGACTAATAATGTTACTCGTTCCTCATCCGATCAATGTTGACATCTCTTGGTAAATATAGTTTCGAAAAGTTTAAAGTACGCTGGAAATGTAATGCCCGAATCAGGATCATAAATAAATTCGGATAATGAATTTGTTATTCCTTCGGCAGAAAAAACAGTATTTTCTTTCTCCAGTCGCCTGTTACAGAATTTTTTCGAGACTTTTTTGCTGTTGCAATATTTGTTGTTGTAAGTATTGCTGCTGTTGTTTTTGTTGCTGTAACTCTTGATGCTGTTGTTGTTTTCTGTTGCAAAAGCTTGTACACAGCATTTTAGTCATTTCGACTAATTGCTCCATCCTGACTTTATTTAGAATTCGGCAAAAGACATTTTTTTTTTTTAGACAGTTAACAGACAATTTACAGCCGTAATATTTTTACAACCCGTAATTTTTACTTGAATAATCAATTAGTTCTTAATTAGACCGGCTCGTATTTGAGTCGCGGTTCAATATATATTTTTCAAATCACAATTTAACAGTAAAATTTTCTATGGAAGATTTTTTCAAAAAGTTTCCTTTTGTCTTGTGACTCCGCTTTCAGTTCCGAAATCCGTTCAGCGTAATATATATATATATATATATATATATATATATATATATATTTTTTTTTTTCAATATATATATAAGAACGTTGCACAATCCTTCGTCGCCAGCTGTTATATCTCGTGAAAGATATAATAAACAAAGTAAACCTGAGTGTGGTTTTCAATAATAATTTTATATTCGGATGTAGGTATGTCAAAATACAGAAGTTAACCGCAATGGTGAGTAAACGAAGGAGTAGTCCGTCCATTATCGTGAATGGGGAAGTTGGGTTATCTCATCACAACAGTATATGAGTTTGAATTCTAGTCGAGTTTGAATTTAGTCGATTTGTTACTTACACGCAAATACCATTGGGAAAGGTATACATCCATCCTCACACCTACCAGTGACTTGAATATCACGACAGACTGAGTTTTATAGCCTTAGGTTTTAACCAGTCTGACACAGAAACAAATAGCAACATGATGGAGTAAAATTTTCTGCCTCGTCTAGTGTATCAAGTATGGCAATTAACGGACTGACGGCTATTTCGTCTACCGGCCTCGCCACTCCAAAAATCATAATAATTAAAACGTTCTCTACGAATCAATAAGAAAAGAATAAAACTAATAAAAGGATAAAATTATCAGTAAATATAACAGAACATTTTTTAACATAGTTGCTAAAAAATATTTGCGAGATAAATAATAAAAGAATGTTAAATGTAAGTCCTAGAAAAAAAGACTAACAAGGAAAATCTTGATAACCTTGGATAAAGATCTGTCTTTTAAAATCGAAATAAAAATCTTGATGTGTAGCATAATACAAGTACCAATTATAGGAGGGAAAATGTTCAGAATTAATGTCTTTTCTTTTCAAAATCTGTTCCTTTCAAGCTCTTTCCGATCTTGATTCCTAGCCAATTTTGTTCCGCACGAATCTTCTATTGGCCTGACTCTCAACTATCCCTCTCTAGAATAATATACCTACTTCGGTGTAAACACATATACGTATATATTGTTTTTATATCTGATTTATTGACAGCATTAATTAGCAGCACACAGGTGAGAGAACATAACGAGAAGAAATTATACTATGTTAGCGGGAATCATCAGCAAAAGATACGGAAAAAAACAGCCCTAATGTTTTATCATGTAGCGTCGGCACGTAGACCAATTCGCGAACGTAATGATTTTCAAATACATTTTGTGCTGCAATGGTGTAATCATGTGCCAAGCTTGATAAAGTATGTCTACTTTACAAGAAAATGTGGTAATTTGGTCCCAAGCCTAACCTTGCATGAGAAACTGGAATTGTGTTCATAATAATAATAAGAAGAGAAAGCGGACACAGGAGTAAACGAATAGAATGGAATAGAACAAAATGGCGCGATATAAAGACTGGAAACATGTAGAAATGAATGAATACATCAGAAAATTGAATCATTATTTTCTCTGCTCGCTGCGTGAAAATATAAAATTAGCCTCAAGATGGGTCAATAATATATTGAATATTACAGTAAATAATATTTTTAGATATACCTCTATACAATATATATATATATATATATATATATATATATATATATATATATATAAAGAAAGAACAGTAAGATATATAATCCGGTGTTCTTATAGATATTTTTATTTTTACAAAATAGTGCTCAATATAAATTTACAGAGCATTAATATTATAAATTAATTGATGTAATATATGTTTTTCCGCTACACAGTTCTAACCATGTTTCAAAAATAGAAGCTAAAAGCACCGAATTTAATTTTGCAATTACATTAAAAGCATTAGTTCCATTTCATCCTCAAGCGAATTTTGGAGTAACTTTTAAAAATTACTGGGTTTTAAAGACACAGCTAAAATCACGTTTACATGGTTACAGAATATTCTACTTCAATTCGACAAGGGACGTCTAGGTTTTCCTTATGTCAGTATCATTGTATCAGTTATTAGCTACAATTTGGTAAGGGGTAGGGATGTATTTTTCAATGAAAACTGACATCCGTTCAATGCATGTCGTCTGGAATTTTTTTTAAAAAATTATTGTTAACGGTAAAAAATTCTTACGGCATTTTTTTTCTATTTATAAATTTAAAGATTTTCGGGGGTGTTCAGATCATAATACTTTTTATTTAACTACGATTTGAAATATTCTCATTTTTAAATTTTATTATACTATATTCTTTTAAGAACAGTTAAATGTATTAGAATCCATTATATTATGTAGGATTATTTTAACATCAAGTTTAAGTATGTATATGAGGTTACATTTTTTTTTTATTAAAAATTTATGACTGACGGCAGAAATGGTTACTTAATTTCACTGATTTAGTAAACTTTTATTTTATATATAAACCTAGTAATATATTGTTTCCCATGTAAGTACAAAGGACATGGGTCATTCAAAAGCTTACATCTTATGGCATTTCATATTAATTTTATTTTTATTTTATTTTACTATAGGTGTTTTTATTGGATACTTTTAAGTGCGTGTAGTACTAATTAAAAGTAGTTTAGGTTAGAATTCATTTTATTTAACTACAATTTTAATTACAATTTTAAAATTACAACTTTAAAATTTTAAAATATATTCATTGTTAGTTTCAATCGACTATATTACTTTATAACAGAAGGAAAATTACTCATAGTAAGTAAAATTATTTTTCCATATCAAAGTATATGTAAATTACGATTTTTAATCTTTTATAATTAAATATTATTTAAGTAATATTTATGGCACTTACTACAAAACTAGCTAAGTCATTTCTCAGATTTAGTAAACTTTATAGACTTTTTCCTTTTTTTTTTTTAAATATTATTTAAGGAAAATAAAATAAAGGAAAAAGTCTATTGGAATAACAGTGAAAATATTTTAAACTTACATTTAAAATTTTAAAATTTAAAATTGTAGTTAAAACGAATTCAAACCTAAGCATCTTTTTAAAAAAAATTGTAGTTAAATAAAATGTATCCTAACAGAAACACCGCTATAATAAAAGGACTACAGGCACTTAAATGAATCCAATAAAACACCTACTGAAAAATGAAATTATAACAAAAGCTAGATGATGTAGGGTTGTGTACGACCCATGTCCTTTGTACATACATATGAAAATTTAGTACTGAGGTTATATATATTTAAAATAAATAAATTAATTAATAAATAAAGTTTACTAAATCTGAGAAATGACTTAGCTAGTTTTGTAGTAAGTGCCATGAATATTACTTAAATAATATTTAATTATAAAAGATTAAAAATCGTAATTTACATATACTTTGATATGGAAAAATAATTTTACTTACTATGAGTAATTTTCCTTCTGTTATAAAGTAATATAGTCGATTGAAACTAACAATGAATATATTTTAAAATTTTAAAGTTGTAATTTTAAAATTGTAATTAAAATTGTAGTTAAATAAAATGAATTCTAACCTAAACTACTTTTAATTAGTATTACACGCACTAAAAAGTATCCAATAAAAACACCTATAGTAAAATAAAATAAAAATAAAATTAATATGAAATGCTATGAGATGTAAACTTTTGAATGACCCATGTCCTTTGTACTTACATGAGAAACAATATATTACTAGGTTTATATATAAAATAAAAGTTTACTAAATCAGTGAAATTAAGTAACCATTTCTGCCGTCAGTCATAAATTTTTAATAAAAAAAAAATGTAACCTCATATACATACTTAAACTTGATGTTAAAATAATCCTACATAATATAATGGATTCTAATACATTTAACTGTTCTTAAAAGAATATAGTATAATAAAATTTAAAAATGAGAATATTTCAAATCGTAGTTAAAAAAAAAGTATTATGATCTGAACACCCCGAAAATCTTTAAATTTATAAATAGAAAAAATGCCGTAAAATTTTTTTACCGTTAACAATTATAGCCAAAAAAAAAAAATCCAGACGACATGCATTGAACGGATGTCAGTTTTCATTGAAAAATACATCCCTACCCCTTACCAAATTGTAGCTAATAACTGATACAATGATACTGACATAAGGAAAACCTAGACGTCCCTTGTCGAATTGAAGTAGAATATTCTGTAACCATGTAAACGTGATTTTAGCTGTGTCTTTAAAACCCAGTAATTTTTAAAAGTCGCTTGAGGATGAAATGGAACTAATGCTTTTAATTTAATTGCAAAATTAAATTGGGTCTTTTCTTCTATTTTTGAAACATGGTTAGAACTGTGTAATAAAAAAAACCATATTTTAAATCAATTAATTTGTAATATATATATATATATATATATATATATATATATATATATATATGAGACAGAATATTTCATACAATAAGGATTGTTGAATGTAACCGATGAAGACTTATTTTATTGCATTTTTACCAATAATCTATAAAGCATGCTATACATCGGGATCAATGCTAGAGATAATCTGCCAAATTTCATATATTTTGCTGTTTCTGTGAGACTTCTTTTCCATGTGTTACGCATCACACACACACACACATATATATATATATATATATATATATATCGTTTATGAAAAACTAGGTAATCCGTATGGGTAAACCTAAGGAGGATAAAATCCAGAGAGCTCAATATAAATCCAGAGCAAATAATTTAAATAAAAATAGACCACTTTAAAGTTCCATGTAATCAATTATTTCGCTACAGCCCTTTTAAAAGGACTGCGGATCATCTGACTTTACTTCCAAACAAAAATTGAAAAGAAACTTTACAAATTATTTTACATACCCGAAAAATCAGTACTCGGGACAAAGATGCATTTTTGTTTCAGTGAAAATACATATCGACAGGTGAGGTACAAAGGTGGTTATAAACGATTCTATTTGAAAATACTACTTATGACACACAACATTCTGTTTTCATTATTCAAATGTTTTTTTTTTTAAATGTATAAGGAGAAACACCAAAAAAGAAAAAAAACGGATTATATAAACGTTTTCTATAAAAATGAAAAGAAGAAGAAGAAGAAGAAAACAGATAAAAGCCAAAAGAGGATGAGAAGATAATAAAAGGGGAAAAAAAAGTGAAAGAAGCCAAAAATATATTAGAGTTAAGAAAGGTTTAAAAAAAAAAGAAGACGCCATAACTCAAAAGAAAAATAAGAAGAAAAAGAATAGGAGAGAATACAATAGAAAAACGAGTAGGCGAAAGATGTACATGAATACGAAAAACGGAAAAAAAGGAGAAATAAAAAGAAAGAAAGAAAAAAAAAAGAAAGAAAGAACAAAGCAAGACAATATGTGTTGTTGATAAAAATTCAGTCAATGAAAAAACGCTAACAGTAAGATAAAATGTAATACCGAAACCGGAACATATGAAAACACTCTTGATATTATGTAACGATCAAATTTTGATGCTGTTCATAAAATCAGACATATTATTTAATGCAATTAAACGTAGTATGTTAATAAAAGAACGTTTTAAGAAGTAAAAATATTAGACATGCAAAATATATATAATATTTAGCATATTACATTAAGATTTAAATTCAAAATTTAAAATATAAATAAAAAGTTATTTAAAGTATAGAATAATAGTATGAATTTAAAAAGAAATTAAAACCTATTACGAAACTATATAACTCATAATAAAAATATAGTTATAACACTATTTTTTCTAATATTGTTACTAGTAGTATACATCTATAAATCAATTTAGAACGGTAATTTAAGATAGATCAGTAAATATAACAGTGATATGTATATAAAAATGTAAAATAATATATAAGGGAAGGGAATTATGAAGCTAAAGATTCAGCAAGATTATAATACAATGTCTTTAACGAGCCTACAATATACAAGTTTTAAATAATTGGTTTAACAATTGACTATTATTCAGAGGCAAATTAATATACATTTTTTTATAAACATAAAAAGCAAGGTTCATGCAACAATCTACAAGTTCTGACACGATTGAGGATCTTCCATTTAATTTTAGCTGAAATCATATACAACAGAACCTCGGACCAAATAAATCGTTTCTAGAGCAAATTTTGAGAACAAAAAACCAAAAAAAAAAAAAACACTTTCTGGTTGCAAAGTGTAACAAAAGAGGTGAGACCCCATAAAAAGAGTGACCTGATAATATTTTAACAAGCAGAGACTCTTCTGCCCAATGCCATATCACTGTCTCCCCTTCCTCACTAACACCCACTTAAGCCATGAACACTCCTTCGGAGAGGTACGATAAAATGAAAATTGAGTTTTCGTCTATAATTTAAATTATTAGTAATGTGCATATATTTTTTAGTGTCAAATTTCATAATTTACATTTGTTTTGTGTATGCTCGTGTGCACAAAGTACTTCTGGAGAAATGTTTAAATAGGTAATCACCTGGTGTAAAGGAATGTTTTAATCCATATCAGATTGATTCCTACGTCGAAAATCCGTGAAGAGAGAGAAAGAGAGAGAGAGAGTTGGATAGTGGTGTATTTAAGGGTTTTTCTAATCATGGGTTTACAAAAGTATGTACTATCTGGCAGAATTCGAACCTGATTCTCCTAGGGATAACAAGTCGTCTGACATGCTTTGACATCTCGGCAATGAAAAACTTATATATTTATGTAAATAATGGTAAATTAAGAAGACATTAACAATCCGTATCAATTATAATTTATTTCAGGAATATTTTTATATTCATGCCTTCTTAAACATATTACTGTTTAACATTAGATTAAATTCCACCTTGGAATAATCCCTACCAATTACATATTGGTATTATTTATATCTATCTATCTATCTATCTATCTATCTATCTATCTATCTATCTATCTATATATATATATATATATATATATATATATTGGATTTGTCGACTGCAAAATATAGTGGCGTCAACTGCGGACCCTCTTTGAGAAAAAATATTACCATGACGAAATTCACTCCGCCAGTTTACACATCGCACTCTCTTTCGCTCTCATTCTCTCACTATCCTCCTCTCTCTGACTCTCTCTGTCTGTCTGTCTGTCTGTCTCTCTCTCTCTCTCTCTATATATATATATATATATATATATATATATATATATATATTCTTTTCAAATCAACCATAATAATATCATGCAGGATAGCCAACAGCTCCGAGTTATATAGATTATTTGGAGAGTTTTTAAATAAAAACAACGTGTAAAAATATTATGGATTTAAAAGAAATTCGGTTACATTTTTCGGCATGTTGATATTAACGTTTCATAAAAATGTAGTTAGATTTTCTTTCACTCTTTCCGCCTACACCTAACTGAATAATGTATTATTTATCTATTTCTCGTTAAACCATTAATTTAAAATAAATGCAAATGGTTATAAATTTACAATTCTCAATTCATGACTGTCTATCTTAATAATCACGTCTCCTTGTGATGCAGCTTCTAGACGATTACATTAAGTAATTTAAAACTGAGTGTTTTTTCTTTTGCCCGCATAATCTTGAAATATTAATGTAAAAAACATAACGCCTGAAAAGTAACATGATTATCTTTTGTACACTTGGTTTATATTGAAACGTCTCGTTAGCAGATTATTAATATTTAAATATTAAATAAAAAAAAAGAAAAAGTTTTCTTTTTTCTTTTGTGGTATCACAAAAGCTTTGTTATCTTCTATGAAAACGTCAAAATGTGATTAACATGCCGGCAAAGCATATATAAGCGTATATTATTTAATTATTTGCGCGCGGTGAATTTGCTAGAGAAGTGAAAAAAGACTTCAAAGTCTCTCCAACCAGGCAAACTAAACATGTGCGTATATCCGTATGCATTTAAGTACACTCAAACTGAATAACATATATGCAAGCAAAGGCTCTCAACCCTACCATACTTACATATAACATATAATATATATATATATATATATATATATATATATATATATATATGTGTATGTATATGTATATATATATATATATATATATATATATATGTATATATATATATATATATATGTATATATATATATATATATATATATATATATATATATATATATATATATATATATATATATATATATATATATATATATATATATATATATATATATATATATATATATATATATATATATATATATATATATATATATATATATATATATATATATATATATATATATATGTATATATATATATATATATATAGATGTATGTATATGTATATATATGTATATATATATATATATATGTATATGTATATATATATATAAATATATATATATATATATATATATATATATATATATATATATATGTATATATGTATATATGTATATATATATATATATATATATATATATATATATATATATATATATATATATATATATATATATATATATATATATATATATATATGTAAGAAATTAAGAAGACTTCAAAGACTCTCCAGCAAGCCAAGTTAAATATGAGTGTATGTGCGCGTGCGTATAAATACACACTGATTAACGGACATGTATGCAAACAGACGATCACATCCCTTATATATGTAGTTTTGAACCGAACTATTAATCATCTCACTGAATATTTTTCATATATTCTAAGCAAATATGAATATTGCAAAGTATTTACTGAATTTACCATGAATATGTGAATCCGTATTTTGTTTTGAATAATTCGTGTAATGTTTAGAATTTTCGATCTATTATATTTCTTGTCATAGATTTTTTTAAAATTTGGCGCTGTCCAAATAAATTCCCCCCTCTTATAGAAATTATGAATTAATATTGCTTCATAGGAATTGTAATGATTTCTTTCTTAATTTGACATTTAATACAAACACATCATGAAAATGACCTGATTGGATAACATGCTAAATATTAATGAAGACAATAGGTGAGCACCTACGTTCCGCCATAAGTCATTCTTTTTGTAACCATGGCGAAAACCGCTGCACTCGAAAATAATTTTCGAATGAAAATATTTGATGCGTACAAACAAGGTTTAAATGTAATTGGTAAAATTATCAAGAAGTACAACGGGACTCCTTGTGTTGATCATAAATTAAAGACTAGCAGAAAACTGATAATTTATGAGAGAATGGAAAGGTAAAATGTTAGATATGTCTCAAAAAATTCTCACTTAATGACAAAGAACATTATCAATTATGTAATGACATCCGGTTTGAATATATCGACGAAGACAGTTACGAGATGCTTGTAAGGACTTGAGTTCATCGCCCAAAGAAAACTGTTATGCTAAAGGTTAAACACTTAAAACGGGGTTTACCTTATGCTAGAAGCCATCTAGAACATGGGAGTAAATTCGGAACTCTCTGCCCTTGCCATATGAAACCAAGTTAGAATTATTTTGTCACATGAAGTCGCATTATGTATGGAGGAAAATGAATGGAGCTCAAAAACCAAAATATAAGATCCCTACAAATAATTACGCTGGTGGGAGCATTCTGCTATGGGAACTCGTGAGAAAACAGGGTATCTTGAATGAAGAGCAGTATTAGGCTATTCTTCGAAATAATATAAAACAAAGTGTGTTAGTGAACGTTCCAAAATGACAATGTCCAGAAACACACAGCACGAATAAAAATTAATTAGATGACAGTAGATGTAAAGTATTGGCGTACCCTGAAAAAAGTCTTGAACCAAACACCATTGAAAATTTAGTTATATTTGAAGAAAAATTCATAATTAGATGTGCTTCGAATTTAGAGGAACTAATTAAAGGTAAGGAAAATGAAATGAAGTCCAGATGAGTGTGTGTGATGAACTTAAAAAGAACTATAAAAAATATTAAAGGTTGTAATCGAGAGGAAACGTTACACAATTGATTATTGAGGTAATTGAGTCAATGATTTTGTCTTGTGAAAAGATTTTAGTGATTTTTGTATTATATTTTGACATTAAAATACAAATTTTGCTGTGGGCATCAATACACCTTCTTTCGCATATATTGTTTCATCATTTGTGAAAAACTGCACATGAGGTTTCCATGAAAACGTGAGGTTTCTTTGTTATTACGGAAGCGGGAGATGTATAATTCCGCTCACAATTGTGTTTACACACACACACACACACACACACACACACATATATATATATATATATATATATATATATATATGCATATTCAGAGAGGGTCATTAAATAATTTAGACAGGGTATGTCTACTTATTTTCGATAGGATCCTTTCATATTCGGGAATAAGATTTTTGTGCTGTTGTTAAAAAACGAGAGGAAAACACCGTGATGACCCATGGTATTTTATACCGAGTACTTTCGACATAGCATAATGTCATAATCAGGGTATTTTTAAGTGTAGAGTAAGTATTTAGTGTTCATGGTTGTGAAGGGAAAAAATTGTGGAGTTCATCCGAAGATTATCATGTTTTTATTCGGAGTCAAGAAGGCTGTGCCAGGGGAGGTAACTAGGTATGCTGTAAAAACTGTCCGGACTTGAGTAGTTGCTACATAAAGGAAGAATAGGGCTCAACACAAAGAACATTAATATTCTTTTTTTTAGGATATTACATCGAAAAAATCTCATATTTGCTATATGTCATATTTTAACGCGTATCAATTTATCTCATCTGGCGATTGTAAGTTAGCGAAAAGTGAACGATTTATTCAAATTTAAAAACTAAATACAACCTATTTTTACGAAATAAAGGAAAGTAAAAATGAGAAAGGGTTGTTTTTATAAAGTCTGTAGGCTTTACTCATATCAACCAATAGAATGTGAACTATGTTAAATTTAAACAACGGAAAGAAACAAAAATTAAGAAATTTTTTGTAATAAATGGGTCATGATACGTAGATTATAAATCAGTGGCAGCGACTGACGTTAAAAAGAAGCGGATGTAAAGGGATACATATTGTGCATTAGACAACGTCATTTCCTAAGAAAAAATAAAGAGGTAATCTAACAAAATACTAGACATGTATTACCATGTTTATATGCGGAGTCAAGAACGCAATGTTATGGCTGGTTGACAGACGCCATTTAAGGGGAGGTAACTAATTATGCTTTATGAGTTTCCAACATAAAAAATATTTTTTTTTATAGTTAATGAATAAATAGCTTCTTTAAGAAAGATGAGATTTGTTGATACGCATCAAAAAACGATTGCAATTGTTTTGCGATTTTGACATGCTTTTTTATGTAATATCCTAAAATAAATATATATATATATATATATATATATATATATATATATATATATATATATATGTGTGTGTGTGTGTGTGTGTGTGTGTTCACACACACACATATGTATATACGAATAGAATAGACTCTAGGACAACAGTACTTAGCTTTTACGTAATCCATCTTTAGAAGCCAAATAGTGATAAAGGGATGTCTGTGTACCTGCCTGTGTGATATCTTTTCACTCGAGATACATCGAACTGATTTAGAACAAAATTGGCACATACATTGTACAGTGGGATCTATGTTCTTAGCGCAAAAAATCGATAATTTTTAAAAAAATATATAATAGAGAAAGCCGATCAAATACAATAAATTCAACTTTTTTCTTCGATTTCGTTCAAACACGGTATGTAGGTTACTTACATCATGACGAATTCAATGATACTCCATTTTTATTTATACGCCACAGTCTTTAGCGTAAATCCACGAAAAACAAAAAACCGATTTCAACACAAATAGATTTAAAAATAAATTAAACACCAGATCCACCGATTTTGACCAAACTTGGCAGATATATTGTACATTGTAAGACATAAATTCTTACAGTAAATAATCGATATATTTTTAGAAATAAATAATCGGTAAAACCGACCAAATATCGATAACTTCACCTTTTTCCTCCGATTTCGTTCAAACACCGTATGTAGGCTAGTGACATCCTGACGAGCTCAACGACACCCCACTTTTATTTCTACACCACTGCGTTTGGCAAAAAAAACCCCGCCAAAAACAAAAAGTCGATTTCGACACAAATTTTAAACTAAAACTCCCTCAATTTTCAAGCAACCAAACACAAACTGCACTCAGTTGTAGCCAACAATAAGTTGATTGTTTAACAGTCATTTAACTTGATAACTGAGTATACTCATATGGTGAAAGCCCACGTAGATTACGAAAACACGGCGATTTTTACTAGTTTCTTTCTTATTTTTCGTTGATCTTTCAGCCAATCTTCATCAAACTGAATTGTTTTAAAAATCTAACCATTTTACATTCCTGGTCAAACAATGACAATTTAAATTAAAAAAAAACTCCAACACAATTGTGATCTGAAGTGGTTCTTCAATTGCCTGTTTTAACTATTCATGTCCTCGGCTAACTTCGAGTAAATAAATACAGACTACATCTTTTATATCAGCAACTGCATTAATTCAAAATGTTTTTTTTTAATGAAAGTACCTTAAAGTAATTGAAGAAGGTAACAACTGTTACATCTAAACATGGTGCTGTTTTTGCTCCGTTCTACTTGGATGCTTCTTCTCATCGACCTGCTGGGTAAGCCTGCTGCACACACACACACACACACACACACACACACACACACACACACATATATATATATATATATATATATATATATATATATATATATATATATATATATATAATATTGTTTCTGTTGGTCTATATGTTTTTAATACCACAACCGAGCGCACGTTTCTTTTATCAAAAGAAAAATGGGAGGAGAGCAGTAAACATGAAGCTTCAATAAAACCACAATCTGTTTTTGTCCGAGAAGGGTACAAAATCTTAATAAAAAAAATCAACAAATAAAACAAATTAGTACACGATAAAGCATAATAAAAACCAAATAAAACACAAACAAAAGAAAAAAATATACATGATGAAAAATAAAAACTAACAACCTAAAATCGAACAACCTGTTACGAGAAATGAGCTCTGGATTACAAAATAGAAAACCCAATAAAACATTATTAAATTAGAAAATATTTCTATTCCTTTTATGAATAATATATGTTAAGGATAATTTTGACTGAAGCAAAAAAATAATTTCCGATACAAATGAATTTTTATATGAATTGTTTTCTTTTTTTTTTCCAGTTTTAATAAAAAATTATTTATTATGTTGTTAAATCTTTTAAAATTCAGTTTCAATGTACTGTTATTAAGCAAAACTAATTTTCTAATCATAAATCTAAAGGTTTATTACAAACTGCAAATTGTCAGTATTTAAGAAATTCATCTTACACTGATTATGGATGTGTATAAATATGCCTTTTTATAGATACGGATGTTCATTATGTTTTAAGTGTTGTTTAAATTATCCTAACTGAGATAATATAAAACCAAATAATAAATAGAATACCATAAAATTTCATATGAGATGGTCGTAAACATTATAGTAATCCTCTTAATTATGAAATATTATGTTTTATTAATTTTTATAGTGTTTATAAAACTTTAAATCTATTTTATTTTCATATGATATTATAAATTTAATTATTATTTTTTCCAGAAATCATCTTCAAACGTAAGGCTATAATGCTAAAGTACCTAATAATTATTAAAATATTATATTGCTTAAAATATTTGTTAATTTGTAAAAGTTAATGGGTATTTAAATAATTTCACTTAAATTTCGTAAATCTTGACACTTCTGTTTATCCATCCGAATGACTTATCCTGAACTCAGGGGTGTATATCTTCAATCAACTCCTGAAAAATGAGTCACTGTAGTCAATAAATGCTTTTCTTATTTGCTACTATGTTTTTTTGTTGTTTTTTTTTTTATAAAAACGTAAGTACACTTTGTTTCAATTTAATTATGTAAACATTATATTTTGTAATTCTATTCAAATAACCTTTGAAAAATTATATTTTATTTGTACAAGATTTTTAAAACGAAGAATTTAACTTTTATTTAAAAATGTCTCAAAATTTCACACATAATCGATTTTACTGAAAACAAAATAAGTTTATTCCAATCAATATAAATTCGGTTTTAAATACACTAAATTATTTTGCGTAATGTGTATAGTAAATTTATTCATTTATCTATGAATTAAACTGAAGAAAAAAACCTCAATAACTATTTTTGATTTTTTAAATAAATTTTAAATTGTAGGTATGCCATTTTCCGACTAATTAGTGAAGATCCCTGTAAAGGTAAAATATACTATCAAACAAAAAAGTAAGAAAAACCATTTATTCATAAAAATGAATAACTAGTACGTTTTGCTGTCTGTTAAAAAAGCACAACG